>JBBDGP010005282.1:0-98890 GCA_037952835.1 Lithobates septentrionalis
ATTTTTGGTAAAAATAAATAAAATAAAAATCAAATAAGCGTCTATTGATTGGTTTGTGCAAACGTTATATATTGAATTTTTTACTAGTAATGGCGGAGATCAGCGACTAATAGCGGGACTGCGATATAGCAGCGGACAAATCAACACTTCTATTTGTGTGTGTGGGGGGGGGGGGTAAAAAGGACATAAATTTTATTTGGGGTACAGCGTCACACGACCGCGCAATTGTCCGTTAACCACTTACGGACCCCCCCGCCGCAGTTTTACAGCAACTGTTTGAAGGAGGATATCGTTGTTATGGCAGCAGCTGCCATAACCCTTTGTATCCCCTTCTTCAGCGGGCGGTCCGTTACAAGATAAAAGTGGTCTCTGCGGCGGATTCGCCACAAGATGACTTTTACCGGTGGCGGGAGAGGGCCCCTCCCTCCCGCCGCAATCCGGTGACTTCCGCCGCTTACCGGAGCCGTCGTCAGCGGCGGAGGCGATCGCGTCCTTTTGCTGGCTCAGTATGGAGAGGAGTGAGGGGAAGATAACCCCCCCCCCCCCCCCAACCCGTCTCCATACAAATGCTGGGCGGAAGCGACGTCATAACGTGACTTCCGCCCACAGATCTTAAAGGGACATTTTTTTTTTTTTAATGACATTTTTTTTTTTTTATCGCATTTTATTGTAAATATGAGATGTGAGGTCTTTTTGTCCCCCCAGATCTCACATTAAAGAGGACCTGTCATGCTTTTTTCTATTACTGGGATGTTTACATTCCTTGTAATAGGAATAAAAGTGAAATTTTTTTTTTTTTTTAAATAGTGTTAAAATAAATAAGAATTTTTTTTTTTTTTTTTTTTTTTTTAAACGCGCCCTCCATCCCGCCGAGCTCGCGCACAGAAGCGAACGCAAACTTGAGCAGCGCCCGCATATGAAAACGGTGTTCAAACCACACATGTGAGGTATCGCCGCGATCGGTAGAGCGAGAGCCATAATTCTAGCCCTAGACCTCCTCTGTAACTCAAAACAGGCAACCTGTAGAATTTTTTTAAAACGTCGTCTATGGAGATTTTTAAGGGTAAAAGTTTGTCGCCATTCCACGAGCGGGGGGCGTAATTTTGAAGCGTTACACGTTGGGTATCAATTTACTCGGCGTAACATTATCTTTCACAATATAAAAAAAAAAAAATGGGCTAACTTTATTGTTGTCTTATTTTTTTAATTCAAAAAAGTGTATTTTTTTCCAAAAAAAAAGTGCGCTTGTAAGACCGCTGCGCGAATACGGTGTGACAGAAAGTATTGCAACGACCGCCATTTTATTCTCTAGGGTGTTAGAAAAAAAATGTATAATGTTTGGGGGTTCTAAGTAATTTTCTAGCAAAAAAAAAAAACCCAACTGATTTTGACTTGTAAACAACAAATCTCAGAAAGAGGCTCGCTCCCTTAAGTGGTTAAAGTTACGCGGTGCCGTATCGCAAAAAAAATGACCGGGTCATGAGGGGGAGGGGGGTAAATCTTCCGGAGAGTGAGTGGTTAACAAAAATAACAGTAACTTTGTACTCCCAGAATGCCGTTCACCTTGAATAAAACATTGGCGCAGTGTTTGCACAATGTCAGTAAATATCTTCTTATCGGCTCGGCGTTGGATTAAACTTTGACTCGTAGGAAACCCATCGAGCGAAAAATAACAAACTGAACTTTCATCGGAGCGATTTGTGCGACTCCCAAAGTCTTCATATAAAGATGTTTTATATTCAATGAAAATTTAAAAAAAATAAATCTAAATTCTTCATCCAAAACAATTTTTTTACTTACTGCTTTAAAATATATTTAATGAATTTTTTATTTTTTTTAAACTCGAATTTCTTCATCCATTTAGGCCAATATTTATTCTGCTAATAAATAAATAAAGTGTATATTGATTGGTTTGTGCAAAAGTTATATATTTATTTATTTATTTGCACTATAAACAAAAGAAGAGTGACAACAAGTTTGAAAAAAAAAAACACATTTTTCTTACTTACTACTTTAAAATATATTTAATGAAAATTTTTAAAAAATCGAATTTCTTCATCCATTTAGGCCAATATTTATTCTGCTACAAATTTTTAGTAAAAAATAAAAAAATAAATCAAATAAGTGTATATTGATTGGTTTGTGCAAAAGTTATATATATATATTTTTTGCGCTATAAACAAAAGAAGAGCGACAAGTTTGAAAAAAAACACAATATGTTTTACTTTTTGCGGCGGCGGTGGCGCTTCGTGGCGGCGGTTGATGATGGGATGTGGGGTTCCAGCACCTTGTACCTCTGGACCCCTTTACATTACACAGCCCCCCACAGCTCTGGACCCCTGTTTGTTACACAGACACCCCCCTAACAGTTCTGGACCCCCTGCATGTTACACAGACCCCCTACAGTGCAGACCCCCTCCCTACAGTCCAGACCCCCTCACTACAGTCCAGACCCCCTCCCTTCAGTGCAGACCCCTTCCCTACAGTGCAGACCCCCTCCCTACAATACAGACCCCCTCCCTACAGTCCAGACCCCCTCACTACATTCCAGACCCCCTCCCTACAGTGCAGACCCCCTCCCTACAGTGCAGACCCCCTCCGTACAATACAGACCCCCAGCCCCTACAATACAGAACCCCCCTACAATACAGAACCCCCCTACAATACAGAAACCCCCCTACAATACAGAACCCCCCCTACAATACAGAACCCCCCCTACAATACAGAACCACCCTACAATACAGAACCCCCCATACAATACAGAACCCCCCCTACAATACAGAACCCCCCCTACAATACAGAACCCCCCCTACAATACAGAACCCCCCCTACAATACAGAACCCCCCTACAATACAGAACCCCCCCCTACAATACAGAACCCCCCCTACAATACAGAACCCCCCCTACAATACAGAACCACCCTACAATACAGAACCCCTCCCCTTCAGACCCACAATGTACCTGAGATCAGCGTGGGACTGCACGTCGGGTCCCCTCCCCCTGTGTAGACATAAAGGAGGAGGGGGAGGCGGCTTCACTCTGCTCAGGTGTGTGAGAAAGCCGAGGGCCAGAGAGAAGGGGATCGTTACGGGTCCCGGCCCCCTGATGTGCCGACGTGCGTGTCACGTAACTCAAGTGGGGCTCTGAGGCTCGCACGCACCACCCCCCACTACACAGCACAGCAACAGTTCACAAAGCGGCTGTCACTGTCGGCCCGCCCCCCACTTAGTACGCCACTAGCGGAACATCAGCGGCCGGTGTTAGAACACTGGTCCTGCATGTCAGAACCCGCAGCAGACTTTGCATGTCCCAGACATGCTGCCCGTCGGCCCACCGGGCAAATGCCCGGTCTGCCCTGTGGCCAGTCCGGGTCTGAATGGCGGCGATCTGCGATTTTTAATCGGGACTGCGACATTGCACCGGACACATCGGACACTATTTTGGGACCATTCATATTTATACAGCGATCAGTGCTATAAAAATGCACTGATTACTGTATAAATGTCACTGGCAGGGAAGGGGTTAACACTAGGGGGCGATCAAGGGGTTAAATGTGTTACCCAGGGAGTGATTCTAACTGTGGGGGGAGGGGACCCACAAGGGGAGGAGACCGATCGGTGTTCCTCTGTACTGGGAACACACCATCGGTCTCCTCTCACACACAGCTTCACGGTCCTGCTCTGTTATCGGGCAATCGCAGGTGCTCGGCGGACATCGTGGCCGCCGGGCACGCCCATTGGCTCCCGAGTGACGCAGTGGCCCGCACGCGTGCCCCTTAGACGGCCGGGAAGCCGAGGATGTCATATGACGCCCGCCCAGGATGGGAGATCCCTCCTGCGGACGTCACTTGACGATGGCTGGGATGGGAAGTGGTTAAGTAGTGTTGGTCGAACGGTTCGGCCCAAACAAGTTTTGTTTTTTTTTTGGTCTTGGCGATTAAGTGGGGGGGGGGGGGGCTTCAAAGTCGTACTACTCTGAAGGCGCCCCGTACAGCGCGGCTCGCAAAACGTCTTCTGTATAGAAGTCAATGCAAGCCACTCCGAAGTCGCCCCCAAAAGTAGTACAGGAACCTTTTTCTAGTTCGGAGCGACTTGAGTCGATCCCTTTAGAACGGTTCCGTTGCAATGCATGGAGTGCGACTTGTCAAGCGGCTAAGTCACCTGACAGGTCGCCCTTCCCCCCCCCCCCCCGGTGTGAACCGGCACTAAAGGGTCACTCTACTTTACTCTTCTCACTCTACTTTCTGATGTCCTGTCAGGAGAAATAAACAATAAATGACCCCCCCAGGGGGGGTTTTAATATGAAGCCGCCCGCCAAAAACTATCGTGGCCGCGTGCAGCCTTCTGTTTATTGGACAAACAATTATGAAACAAGCGATTTGTTTTCATTGTCTCTGCCGCGGCTCCTGCCAAGAACAGCCGCACGCGCTGCGTGTTTGCTGATGTTTAACCCTTTACTCGTCACATTGTTTCTCAGATTTGTGTGTCTTTAAACTATCATTATTCCAATGATACTTTATACAAAATGTTTTAGATTTCTAAGTAAATACAGAGCATCCGGAAAGTATTCACAGAGCTTCACTTTCTCCACATATTATGTTATGTTACAGCCTTATTCCAAAATGGATTAAATTCATTATTTTCCTCCAAATTCTGCAAATAATCCCCCATAATGACAACGTGCGGGATGTTTGTGTGAAATCTTTGCGAATCTAATAAAAGTAAAAAACGAAAAAATCCCTTGTATATAAGTATCACAGGCTCCTCCCATGTACATAAGTATCACAGACTCCTCCCATGTACATGAATATCACAGACTCCTCCCATGTTCATAAGTCTCACAAACTCCTCCCACATACATAAGTATCACAGACTCCTCCCACGTACATAAGTATCACAGACTCCTCCCATGTACATAAGTATCACAGGCTCCTCCCACGTACATAAGAATTACAGACTCCTCCCATGTACATAAGTATCACAGACTCCTCCCACGTACATAAGTATCACAGGCTCCTCCCATGTACATAAGTATCACAGGCTCCTCCCGTGTACACAAGTATCACAGGCTCCTCCTGTGTACATAAGTATCACAGGCTCCTCCCATGTACATAAGTATCACAGGCTCCTCCCATGTACATAAGTATCACAGGCTCCTCCCATGTACATAAGTATCACAGACTCCTCCCACGTACATAAGTATCACAGACTCCTCCCATGTACGGAAGTATCACAGACTCCTCCCACATACATAAGTACACAGGCTCCTCCCACGTACATAAGTATCACAGACTCCTCCCACGTACATAAGTATCACAGGCTCCTCCCATGTACATAAGTATCACAGACTCCTCCCATGTACATAAGTATCACAGGCTCCTCCCATGTACATAAGTATGGCAGGCTCCTCCCATGTACATAACTATCACAGACTCCTCCCATGTACATAAGTATCACAGGCTCCTCCCATGTACATAAGTATCACAGGCTCCTCCCATGTACATAAGTATCACATCCTTTGCTCAATACTTTGGTGAAGCTCCTTTGGCACCAATTACATCCTCAAGTCTTGTTGAGTATGATGCTACAAGCTTGGCACACCTATTTTTGGGCAGTTTCTCCCATTCTTCTTTGTAGGACCTCTCAAGCTCCATCAGGTTGGATGGGGAGGGTCGGTGCACAGCCATTTTCAGAACTCTCCAGAGATGTTCAATCGGGTTCAAGTCTGGGCTCTGGCTGGGCCACTCAAGGACATTCGCAGAGTTGTCCCGCAGCCGCTCCTTTGTTATCTTGGCTGTGTGATTAGGGTCGTTGTCCTGTTGGAAGATGAACCTTCACCCTAGTCTGAGGTCCAGAGTGCTCTGGAGTCGGTTTTCATCAAGGATGTCTCTGTACATTGCTGCATTCATCTTTCCCTCAGTCCTGACCAGTCTCCCAGTTCCTGCAACTGAAAAACATCCCCACAGCATGATGCTGCCACCACCATGCTTCACAGTAGGGATGCTCCTGGCCAGGTGATGAGCCTGGTTTCCTTCAGACATGATGCTTGCCATTCAGGCCAAAGAGTTCAATCTTTGTTTCATGAGACCAGAGAATTTTGTTTCTCATGGTCTGAGAGTCCTTCAGGTGCCTTTTGGGAAACTCCAGGCGGCTGTCATGTGCCTTTTACTGAGGAGCGACTTCCGTCTGACCTCTCTACCATACAGGCCTGATTGGTGGAGTGCTGCAGAGATGGTTGTTCTTCTGGAAGGTTCTCCTCTCTCCACAGAGAAATGCTGGAGCTCTGTCAGAGTGACCATCGGGTTCTTGGTCACCTCCCTGACTAAAGCCCTCCTCCCCCGATCGCTCAGTTTGGCCGGGCGGTCCACTCCATGAAGAGTCCTGGTGATTCCAAATTTCTTCCATTTACAGATGACGGAGGCCACTGTGCTCATTGGGACCTTCAATGCTGCAGAAATTTTCTGTACCCTTCCCCCGATCTGTGCCTCCATACAATCCTGTCTCCGAGGTCTACAGACAATTCCTTGGACTTCATGGCTTGGTTTGTGCTCTGACATGCACTGTTACCTGTGGGGCCTTCTATAGACAGGTGTGTGCCTTTCCAAATCATGTCCAATCAACTGAATTTACCACAGGTGGACTCCAATCAAGTTGTAGAAACATCTCAAGGATGATCAGTGGAAACAGGAGGAACCTGAGCTCAATTCTGAGTGTCATGGCAAAGGCTGTGATACTTATGTACATGGGAGGAGTCTGTGATACTTATGTACATGGGAGGAGTCTGTGATACTTATGTACATGGGAGGAGTCTGTGATACTTATGTACATGGGAGGAGCCTGTGATACTTCTGTACATGGGAGGAGTCTGTGATACTTATGTACATGGGAGGGGCCTGTGATACTTATGTACATAGGAGGAGCCTGTGATACTTATGTACATGGGAGGGGCCTGTGATACTTATGTACATAGGAGGAGCCTGTGATACTTATGTACATGGGAGGAGCCTGTGATACTTCTGTACATGGGAGGAGCCTGTGATACTTATGTATATGGGAGGAGCCTGTGATACTTATGTACATGGGAGGAGCCTGTGATACTTATGTACATGGGAGGAGCCTGTGATACTTATGTACATGGGAGGAGCCTGTGATACTTATGTACATGGGAGGAGTCTGTGATACTTATGTACATGGGAGGAACCTGTGATACTTATGTACATGGGATTTTTTCCTTTTTAATATTTTTAATAAATTTGCAAAGATTTCAAACAAACTTCTCTCACGTTGTCATTATGGGGGATTGTTTGTAGAATTTTGAGGAAAATAATGATTTGAATCTATTTTGGAATAAGGCTGTAACATAACAAATTGTGGAAAAAGTGAAGCGTTGTGAATACTTTCCGGATGCTCTGTAATACAGGGTGCACTCAAGAAACAGGGAATTATAAAAGAGAACGACATACTTTCCTTTCAGATGTTTTGAGAAGTTTCCTAAGGCTAAGTGTACACTTGTGGTTGGGGTGGGGGGGACAGTAAAAAAAGACAGTTGAGCCACATTTAACAGTGTCTGCCGGGCGCCTCTTCTCCTCCCCTTGCATGATCCCGGCTTCTCCCGCTCCTGCATGCTCCATGGCGTCTGTGACCTGCCTTGATTTCCGGGACACAGCCCGGGACAAGGTTGTGTCAGAACACCTGTTTAAAATTCATGACTGTCCTGGCCAAATCGGGACAGTTGGCATGACTATCCTGGCCAAATCGGGACACCACCGCTGCTACAACCACCCCCCTGGCAGCAAAATTAGCTTCTGAATATCACCAATTCAAGTTGATTGGGCCACACTGCACCCTACTATTGTAGTCAGGGCTTTTTTTCAGAGGGAACACGGGGGAACGCAGTTCCGGAACCTTCAGCACTGAATGTTGTAATGACAAGGAGTGCTGGGGTGTTCTACAGAATCTGTTGCTGGCTGGTGGGGGATCTATTACTGGAGGGAATATATTTTTGCCAGGGGAGGTCTAGTGTTGCTGGTGGGGGATCTATTGTTGCTGGAGGTGGGTCTTCTTTTGCTGGGGGGACAGTTGGTGCTGGGAGGGATCTATTGTTGAGGGGAGGGGTCTATTGTTGCTGGAGGTGGGTCTTCTTTTGCTGGGGGGTCAGGTGGTGCTGGGAGGGATCTACGGTTGAGGGGAGGGGTCTATTGTTGCTGGCTGCTGGAGAGTCTATTGATGCTGGGTGCAGGGGGATCTGTTTTTTGCTGCCAGGGGTCTATTGTTGGTGGTTGGGCGGGGCATTATAGCGTTTCTGTTATGCGCCTTTGAAATGCGATTTTCATGCGATACTGCATGTCACTTGCTGCCCTATGTGCGTTTGTTACACGAAAACCGAAAACAAGTGACACGCTTCATGTGATTTGGAAAGGCTTGGTTTGCTGCGATTGCTGCACGTTCCTGTTGCGTGACAGTCAAGGCAGAACCGCTTTTGGGTTGCCAGTGAAGGATAATGACACCCAGTGGCGTCGCTAGGGGGTGGCTTTTGGGGCTATAGCCCGAGTCTCTGCAGGGGTCCCCAAGGGGAGGGGAGGCTCTCTGGGGACCCTGATGTAAGTGGGAGGCTCTCTGGGGACCCTGATTTAAGGGGGAGGCTCTCTGGGGACCCTGATTTAAGGGGGAGGCTCTCTGGGGACCCTGATTTAAGGGGGAGGCTCTCTGGAGACCCTAATTTAAGGGGGGGCTCTCTGGGGACCCTGATGCAAGGGGGAGGCTCTCTGGGCACCCTGATGCAAGGGGGGGCTCTCTGGGGACTCTGATGCAAGGGGGGGCTCTCGGGGGACCCAAATTTAAGGGGGAGGCTCTCTGGGGACCCTGATGCAAGGGGGGGGGGCTCTCTGGGGACCCTGATGCAAGGGGGGGCTCTCTGGGGACCCTGATGCAAGGGGGAGGCTCTCTGGGGACCCTGATGTAAGGGGGGCTCTCTGGGGACCCTGATGCAAGGGGGGGCTCTCTGGGGACCCTGATGTAAGGGGGGGCTCTCTGGGGACCCTGATGCAAGGGGGGGCTCTCTGGGGATATATACACACACACACATGTATATTACTGTATATATGTGTATGCCCACCCAAGCATATGACTTTCTTTACTACGCTGCTATGGGCTCTAGCCCCAGATCTTATGTAGACCTAGCAACGCCCCTGATGACACCCAAACGCTTGCAGCCCTAGTGCTGCGATTGGCCACACAATTTGGGATTGCGGGCAGAATAGCAGTGATTCTACTCACGATCCCAAATCACAAAGATCTGAATGGGGCCCTCACTGGCGCGGCTTCCCGCGATTGCCGAGCAATCGCATTGCATTTGGGGTCGCCACTAAAGCCTAATGGCACCCGAAAGCGCACAGCACGTCGTGCACGCGATTGTCGCACAACGATTTGGGATTGCGGGGCGAGATATGAACAGGGCTTTATAGGTGAAGTTTGTCACACAATCCTGTCTGGAGACACGCGTGGCAGAATCCCATCTTCTTTGGGCTGCCATTGAAGGATGATGCCACCCAAACGGGCATTGCCCATTTTGCCGCAATTGCCGCGCGATTTGGAATTGTTGGCCGAATTACGCCATTCCAAAACGCGAAGTGTGAATGGGGCCTTTGAGTGGTACCGATACAGGTAACATGTTGTGTCACAGTATGGCGCAGTGCCAACTGTTGGCGCTCTATAAATCCTGTATAATAATAATTATATCTTCTCACGAAGCTTAGCAGGCCCTGCGCTATCTGGTATTTTTTTTTAATTATTATTTTAGGGATTAAATAAAATAAGTAGCTACTTTTAACTAGCGGTTGTTGGCGGGTGAAGTGCCTGCCGTGTGATGATGTGTGGGACTTTGTAGTTTATCTTCTTCTGGAGAGCTCCTCGTTACGGATGGTGCGTCTTCTCAGCGACGTCACGTCCTCTCCATGGAAGAAGAATCGGAGATAAGAGAAGTGAGTGTGAAGTACGGACATCAGCCAGGATCCGCCTCTCCTCTACAATGCGCTCTTCTTATTGAAAGTGGAACTAAAGTTAGAGCAAAAGAATACCAGTAGGCTGAGGTTTTTTTTTTTTTGGTGGAAGTACAGTTGTGCTCATAAGTTTACATACCCTGGCAGAATTTATGATTTCTTGGCCATTTTTCAGAGAATATAAATGATAACATAAAAACTTTTCTCTCACTCATACTGGTTAGTGTTTGGCTGAAGCCATTTATTATCAATCAACTGTGTTTTACTCTTTTTATATCATAATCACAACAGAAACCACCCAAATGACCCTGATCAAAAGTTTACATACCCCAGTTCTTAATACCGTGTATTGCCCCCTTTAACATCAATGACAGGTTGAAGACTTTTGTGGTATTTGTGGATGAGGCTCTTCATCTTCTCAGATGGTAAAGCTGCCCATTCCTCTTGGTAAAAAGTCCTCCAGTTCCTGTAAATTCTTGGGCTGTCTTGCATGAACGGCACGTTTGAGATCTCCCCAGAGGGGCTCAATGATATTCAGGTCAGGAGACTGAGATGACCACTCCAGAACCTTCACTTTATTCTGCTGTAGCCAATGACAGGTCGACTTGGCCTTGTGTTTTGGATTATTGTCATGTTGGAATGTCCAAGTACGTCCCATGTGCAGCTTCCTGACTGATGAATGCAAATGTTCCTCCGATATTTTTTTATAACATACTGCATTCATCTTGCCATCAATTTTGACCAAATTTCCTGTGCCTTTGTAGCTCACACAACATCAGTGATTCACCTTCGTGTTTCACAGTAGGGATGGTGGACCTTTCATCATAGGCCTTGTTGTCTCCTCTCCAAATGTAGCGTTTATGGTTGCGGCCAAAAAGCTAAATTTTTGGTCTCATCACTCCAATTGACTTTGTGGCAGAAGGTTTGAGGATTGTCTCTGTGCTGTTTGGCGTATTGTAAGCGGATACTTTGTGGCATTTTTGTAGTAATGGCTTTCTTCTGGCGACTCAACCATGCAGCCCATCTTTCTTCAAGGGCCTCCTTATTGTGCATCTTGAAACAGCCACACCTCATGTTTTCAGAGAGTCCTGTATTTCACCTGAAGTTATTTGTGGGTTTTTCTTTGCATCCCGAACAATTTACCTGGCAGTTGTGGCTAAAATTTTAGTTGGTCTACCTGACCATGGTTTGGTTTCACCAGAACCCCTCATTTTCCACTTCTTGATCAGAGTTTGAACACTGCTGATTGTCATTCTCAATTCCTTGGATATCTTTTTATATCCCTTTCCTGTTTTATACAGTTCAACTACCTTTTCCCACAGATCCTTTGACAATTCTTTTGCTTTCCCCATGACTCAGAATCCAGAAACGTCAGTGCAGCACTGGATGAAAGATGCAAGGGTCTGTCAGGAGTCCAGAAACTCATTGACCTTTTATACACACACACTAATTACAAGCAAACAGATCACAGGTGAGGATGGTTACTTTTAATAGCCATTCAAACCCCTTTGTGTCAACTTGTGTGCATGTTATCAGGCCAAAATCACCAGGGTATGTAAACTTTTGATCAGGGTCATTTGGGTAGTTTCTGTTGTCATTATGATATAAAAAAAAGTAAACATAGTTGATTGATAATAAATGGCTTCAGCCAAACACTAACCACGAGTGAAAGAAAAGTTCTTGTGTCCTTTATTAAAGTAGCTCCAATGTGTCTTCTTCCTCCAGTTCTTCTCTCTCTGCTGATGTCTTCTTCCGCCAGTTCTTCTGCCGGTTCTTCTCCCTTAAACAGCAAAGAACCTTTTTATTCCTAGGCCCAGTTCACACTGGTGAGACACGCCCTCCGACTTTGAGAGCACGTGTCACATGACAAGTCGCGCCCCATTAAGTGCAATGGAACCGTTCTAATAGGAGCGTCTTGATTCACTTAGACTTAGAAAAAGGTTCCTGCACTACTTTTGGTGCGACCTGCATTGACTTCTGTTAAAGAAGTCGTATGCAAGTCGTGCCGAAGTCACGCTGGGATGTCGACTTTGAAGGGGCGGCGGTGTGAGCCGGGCCTCAGGGCAGAGACCATAAGAGCAGGTAAGTGTAGCAGCCGGCTTTTTTTTTCAAATTTTTTTACTTTTGTTGGGGACTACCGGCTTTATCTTTTTGTCCAAGATGGACCTTAGCAGTAAAATCTTTTTTCTTTCTATTAAAAAAAATGCCGCTTTTTGGCCCTCTCTCTCCTGTGCTCTGTGCTGGCAGAGCTGAGTAGCAGCCACACCTCTCAGTAAAAGTGTCCTCACGTAGATTGGTGTAGCACCTTCCTAGTAAGTGCAGGTTGTTAGGTCAATTTTGGTAGCTCCTCTGTAATCCCTGCAGCAGGGGTTGATTGTTTAGGCAAGCTCAGTGGGGTTGATTTGTTAAAACTGGGAGAGTGCAAAAGCTTGTACAACTGTGCATGGGAACCGATCGTTTTTTTTCGTCAAAGCTTAATTGAACAATCTGAAGTTAGAAGCTGATTGGCTGCCATGCACAGCCGCTCCAGATTTTGCACTCTCCAGTTTTAGTAAATCAACCAGTGGCGGCCCGTCCATAGAGGGCGCATTGGCGCCTCCTTACCTATCCATGCTTCCGGCCCCCCGATCTACATATCAGTGGCGCCGGACCATGGATTCCAATGCAGGAGGGCGGGGGGGGGGGGTTTGAAGCACCTGATTAGAGCCAGAGACTCTAATAGGCTTCAAAAAAGGGCGGGCTCGGATCGCAGAGCATTGCGCTCCGAGCCCACCCAGTCGTGTGACCTTTGCGAATTAATTTTCGCCTTTTGTCACACTACAGTTCCTCCCCGCCAATCAGGAGGCAGGTCTGTGAGACCTGTTTCCAGATTGGTCAAAGCGTCAGGCGATCCTATTGGATGCCTAGCACTTTGGCGGAAGAGGAGACAGACGGTGGAGGTAGCTGGAGGAGCAGACACCGGAGCCACTGCGGCCGCTGCCTGCACTCCAGGAGAGGAGGAGGGGACACCACAGCCCCGCCACACGAGCGGGTAAGTGCCGGACCGCCTGTGTGCAGGGGGTGCTGTTTCAGTGCCGTGCCGCGCCGCTGTTTGTTTACCCCCCAAAAGAAGAAGCCACCACTGAAATCAACCCATGTCTCCCAGACTGCTGCTCTGATTACTTCCCCCTATATTCTAGAGGATTCTAGAATCATAGTGGCAGGAAGAACAGAGTGAATACCCTAAATATTTATGGGAATGTCCAGCCAATCTCTTGTGAGGTGTGCCCAGTAGGTGACTGGAGAGCCCATAAAAAGTCTGGGGCCTGAGGCAGGAGAGCAGGGATTCTGGGACCAGTCCTGCTGGAGGAGAGCCCTGTGTAGGGAGCAGGGTTACTGGAGGTGCCATCTAGAAGACATTGAGGTCCCAGCTGAAGCTTTAGCTCGGGGGGGGGGGGGGGGCTATTCAAAAAGCCTAATCTTGCTGGAGGAGACCCCAGGGGCAGGATTACTCTAGGTGCCATCTAGAAGACATTGAGATCCTAGCTGAAGCTTTAGCTGGGGGCAGGTGGTCTATTCACAAAGCCTAATCATGCTGGAGGAGACCCCTGGGGCAGGATTACTGGAGGTGCCATCTAGAAGACATTGAGGTCCCAGCTGAAGCTTTAGCTGGGGGGGGGGGGGCTATTCAAAAAGCCTAATCTTGCTGGAGGAGACCCCAGGGGCAGGATTACTGGAGGTGCCATCTAGAAGACATTGAGATCCTAGCTGAAGCTTTAGCTGGGGGCAGGGGGTCTATTCACAAAGCCTAATCATGCTGGAGGAGACCCCTTGGGCAGGATTACTGGAGGTGCCATCTAGAAGACATTGAGATCCCAGTTGACGCTTCAGCTGGGTGTGTGGGGGGGGGGGAGCTATTCGCAAAGCCGAGTCCTGGAGTCTGGGTCTGGAGAAGCTCACTGGGGAGTGCCTGGTTGAGGTTGGTGGGAAAGAGTCCAGCTGTCCTTTGGTGGTCTGAGTCTGTATCTCCCTCGCTGAGAAGAGACCGGTGGTGGATATCGGAAGGAGACCACCGATGATTCCAAGGCCGTGTTTAGTAGATGACTCCAGTGCTGAAGGGTAGTGACTGTGTGCAGCTTCTGGTCTTCTGGGAGAAGTCCCAGTCACCTTTCAGAATTTAGAGATTCTGTGGGACATTTTTGTGTAGCTCAGCAAGATAGAGGAGGAGTCCACAAAGTGTTCAGTTCACCGGTTCCTTTCTTGGGGTATCCCATACTTCCTCCACCCCCATCCAAGTTCATCATTCCAATAAAACCCTAAAAATAGACACCCCTAGACTGTTCCATTGAGCCAGTGAAAGTGGAGAAAATGCTGTGCGCCTGGCTGTGTGTGCACCAACCTGGGGGGTAAAGAATCAGTTTCATCAGCGGCTCCTTAGGGGGTGTGCTACATCTGTATAAGGGTTGCATCAATACCATTTTTGCATCAGTACCGATACTTTGCGGTGCGATTTGAACAGCAATACGGTGCGATTCCTGTCCAAATCACTTCCCACCCTGCTCCGGTGTGAACCCAGGCTTGTCGTAGTGATCTCAGTTTGGTGGGCGCACACAGGAGCGGGGAAACCGCGCGTGATTTCGGAAAGGAATCGCAACCGTATTGCTATTCGATTTTCAAGCAATTCTTTGCAGTTTGATTTGTATGGACGCATATCGCACCGCAAAGTTTCGGGTATGGGGAGCACTTTCACGAGTACTCGTGAAAATACTTGGTATTGGTGCATCCCTCAATTTGTGTTGAAGAAAGGGTGTGGTGGTGGTGGGGGGGGGGGGGGATGGGGTGTAAGATAAGGCCTGTTACTGAAAGCTAATTTTGGAGTGCATGAAGTCTTGGGGGGGCTTTTAGTAAAATAAATAAATAAATAAATAAATGTCTATGTGATTGCACACTGTATGTATTTCTGTGATTTGGGCTCTTTACATTTCTGATTTGTTTAAATGTTTTTGAGCTCCTATACCCTGCGGCCCCTTTCATTTCTTTCAGCGGCGATATTTGGCCCTTTTTATCGCGCTCCAGCTCCGTACATCCCCCTAAATCCTGAGAGCGCCCCCTGCCAGAATGACCTCATAATTCCTATCATATTTAATTGACTCTGGAGTGAGGTGACCTGTGCAGATCCCTTAAGTTTCCCCGGCGCCGCGCCCATAATGTCTGAGCTATTAGCGATAATGATAATTACACCCGCCGAGAGCGCTCGTGTTCCAGCCGGGAATATAGAATACAGTCCGGATAAATATTAGGAACGCTCGGAGCTGAGAAGAGGAATAGAGGAGCCGGATTACAGCACCGGAGGATGGGAGGGGGGTGACATGATGGTTAACCGCTTGCCAACCGTATAACTTAAATATACGGCGGCAGCAGCGGCCCCTCCATTAGTGCCGCCCCCTCTATCCACGGCTGGCCGCCGACCC
Source organism: Lithobates septentrionalis (assembly GCA_037952835.1). NCBI lineage: Eukaryota > Metazoa > Chordata > Amphibia > Anura > Ranidae > Lithobates > Lithobates septentrionalis. The sequence goes on from JBBDGP010005282.1 coordinate 15,449, forward strand.
CTATTCATGTGTCCGGCCCCTTTTCAGGACACCGGGCGCCTGAATTACAGCGGCGGGTGTGTTTTTTTTTTTAAGCACCTGATTAGAGCCAGAGGCTCTAATAGTCTTCAAAATAGGGTGCGCCACGAGCCCACCAAAGTGTGACAACAGCGAATTATTAATCACTATTCAAACACTGATCCTCAATCCGGCCAAGCAGAAGTGGGTTTGAGACCCGTTTTTCTGATTGGCCGAAAAGAGAGGTGTCCCAACGCCGCCGGTGAAGCCCTGGGAGAAGTGCTGTCCACCATAGATGGGGTAAGCGCTCCAGACCAACCTCTTTCCACGGCCGCCACCCCCTATTCATGCTCTATGATCCGCGGCCGCCACCCCCTATTCATGCTCTATGATCCGCGGCCGCCACCCCCTATTCATGCTCTATGATCCACGGCCGCCACCCCCTATTCATGCTCTATGATCCACGGCCGCCACCCCCTATTCATGCTCTATGATCCACGGCCGCCGCCCCCTATTCATGCTCTATGATCCACGGCCGCCACCCCCTATTCATGCTCTATGATCCACGGCCGCCACCCCCTATTCATGCTCTATGATCCACGGCCGCCACCCCCTATTCATGCTCTATGATCCACGGCCGCCAACCCCTATTCATGCTCTATGATCCACGGCCGCCACCCCCTATTCATGCTCTATGATCCGCGGCCGTCACCCCCTATTCATGCTCTATGATCCGCGGCCGCCACCCCCTATTCATGCTCTATGATCCGCGGCCGCCACCCCCTATTCATGGTCTATGATCCGCGGCCGCCACCCCCTATTCATGCTCTATGATCCGCGGCCGCCACCCCCTATTCATGCTCTATGATCCGCGGCCGCCACCCCCTATTCATGGTCTATGATCCACGGCCGCCACCCCCTATTCATGCTCTATGATCCACGGCCGCCACCCCCTATTCATGGTCTATGATCCACGGCCGCCACCCCCTATTCATGCTCTATGATCCACGGCCGCCACCCCCTATTCATGCTCTATGATCCACGGCCGCCACCCCCTATTCATGCTCTATGAACCACGGCCGCCACCCCCTATTCATGCTCTATGATCCGCGTCCGCCACCCCCTATTCATGGTCTATGATCCGCGGCCGCCACCCCCTATTCATGGTCTATGATCCACGGCCGCCACCCCCTATTCATGCTCTATGATCCGCGGCCGCCACCCCGTATTCATGGTCTATGATCCGCGGCCGCCACCCCCTATTCATGCTCTATGATCCGCGGCCGCCACCCCCTATTCATGCTCTATGATCCACGGCCGCCACCCCGTATTCATGGTCTATGATCCGCGGCCGCCACCCCCTATTCATGCTCTATGATCCACGGCCGCCACCCCCTATTCATGGTCTATGATCCGCGGCCGCCACCCCCTATTCATGGTCTATGATCCGCGGCCGCCACCCCCTATTCATGCTCTATGATCCACGGCCGCCACCCCCTATTCATGCTCTAGGGGCCCCCGGGCACCGCCCCCTCTATCCATGGCTGGCCGCCACCCCCTATTCATGCATCTGGCCCCTTTCAGAACGCCGGGCGCATGAATTACAGCTGCGGGGGTGTTTTTTTGAAGCCAGAGGCTCTAATAGGCTTCAAAATAGGGTGGGCTCGGAGCGCAGAGCATTTCGCCACAAGCCCACCCAGGTGTGTTACAACAGCGACTTTATATTCACTATTGAAACACTGATTCTCAATCCGGCCAATCAGAAGCGGGCTGAGACCCGTTTTCCGATTGGTCGAAAAGAGAAGAGTCCCAATTAGGCCATCGAGGGGGAGGAAGGAAACGGAAGCCGCCACGATGCCCATGGAGAGCAGGGGAAGCCGTCGGGGAAGCCCAGGAGAAGCACTGCCCACCATAGATGGGGTAAGTGCTCCAGACCTGACCGACCCACCAGCCGCCACTGTACGGTGGCAAGGCGGCTCTCCTGTGCCAGATATCACGTACCTATGGGGGATATAGAAAGTCTACACACCCCGGGGGGGGGGGGGGTAAAATTCCAGGTTCCTGTGATGTAAAAAAATTAGAGAAAGATAAATCATTTCAGAACATTTTCCACCTTTAATGTGACCCATAAACTGTACAATTCAGGGGAACAACAAACTGAGATCTTTTTAGGTGGAGGGAAGTAAAAATAAAATAATCTGGTTACATAAGTTTGCACACCCCTTACACTAATACTTTGCTGAAGCCCCTTTTGATGTTATTCCAGCACTCAGTCTTTTTGGGGAGGAGTCTATCGGCATGGCACATCTTGACTTGGCAATATTTGCCCAAAAACACTCCAAATCTGTCGGATCGCATCTCCTGTGCACAGCCCCCTTCACACCACCTCACAGATCTTCAATGGGATTCAGGTCTGGGCTCTGGCTGGGAATCTTCTTCTGGTGAAGTCATTCCTTTGTTGATTTGGATGGATACTTCGGGTCGTTGTCCTGCTGAAAGACGAAGTTCCTCTTCATGTTCAGCTTTCTAACAGAAGCCTGAAGGTTTTGTGCCAATATTGACCGGTATTTGGAACTGTTCATAATTCCCTCCACCTTGACTGAGGCCCCTTGTTCCAGCTGAAGAAAAACAGCCCCAAAGCATGATGCTGCCACCACCATGCTTCACAGTGGGTATGGTGGTCTTTTGATGACGTGCAGTGTTCTTTTTGCTCCAAACATATCTTGGAATTATGGCCAAAAAAGTTCAGCTTTGGTTTCCTCAGACCAGAACACATTCCCCCCACCCCATGCTTTTGGGAGACTTCAGATTTGTTTTTGCAAAAATTTATCCGGGCTTGGATGTTTTTCTTGGTAAGAAAAGTCTTCCGTCTTGTCCCTCCCCCCATAGCCCAGACATATGAGGAATACGGGAGATTGTTGTCACCACACAGCCAGGACTTGCCAGATATTCCTGGGGCTCCTTTAATGTTGCTGTCGGCCTCTTGGCCGCCTCCCTGACCAGTTTTCTTCTCATCTTTTCATCAATTTTGGAGGGACGTCCAGCTCTTGGTGATGTCTCTGTTGTGCCATATTTTCTCCACCTGATGATGACGGTCTTCACTGTGTTCCATGGTACATCTAATGCCTTGGACCTTCTCCTGACTGATACCTTCTAACAATGAGATCCCTCTGATGATTTGGAAGCTGTCTGAGGACCTTGGCTTTTGCTGTAGGATGTGACTAAGGAAATGTCAGGAAAGACCTACTAGAACAGCTGAACTTTATTTGGGGAAATCAGAGGCACTTTACATGATGGGCGGTGTGTACTGACTCCTATTTAATATGAGTTTGAATGTGATTGCTTAATTCTGAGAACAGCGACATCCCCAGTTATAAGAGGGTTTGCACACTTATGTGACCACATTATTTTAGCTTTTTATTTTCACCCCCCCTTAAAAGATTTCAGTTTTTCAATTGAGTTGTACAGTTTATAGGTCACCCTAAAGTTGGGAAAAGTTCTGAAATAATTTATCTTTGTCTCATTTTTTTTCACAGAAACCTGACATTTTACCACCCGGGGCGTGTAGACTTTTAATATCCACTGTATGTACGTGACCTGGCACCTGCAGGTAGGGGGTGCATGCGCATGTGCCCGCCCCTGGCGACCTGGCTCTGCAGCAGATGCCGATCAGTGGATACCAATAGATGACTGCTGGCATCCGCCAATCATCGGTAACAAACACAGGACCGGCCTATGTAAACAAGGCAGAGCTCTTCCTCAGAGCTGTCCTGTCAGCGGGGAAGTCATGGATTTTCTTTCCTCGCAAAGCAGGGAATAAAATCCATGACATCCCTTAGTAAAAGCACCTCACTGTGTACACCAAAACACCGGCTAGGCACACATTTAAGCCTATGATCGTCCCTAGATGTTTAACCCCTTTCACAGCCAGTGTCATTAGTACAGTGACAGTGCATATTTATATCACTGCATTTGTGTCACTGGTCCCCACAAAGTGTCAGTTAGTGTCAGGATGTCCGCTGCAATATCACAGTCACGCTATAATTCGCCGATTGCCGCCATTACTAGTAAAAAAAAAAAAAAATTCCAGTATAGTGGAACCTTGGTTTACGAGTAACGCGGCTAACGAGCGTTTTGAAAGACGAGCAACTTTTTTTTTTTAAATTCTGACTCGGTTTGCGAGTGTTGTCTCGCAAAACAAGTAGAATTCAAGCTAATGGAGAGCGCAGTACTGCATTTGGCCAGAGGTGGGGGGGGGCGCCGGTGACATTCGGAACGGTTCGGAGATGTTCGGAAATACTCAGAATCACTGGGAACCACTCGGAAATACTCCGTTCCTGAGTGCTTCCGAGCCTTTCCAAAGCTTTCTGTGTTCAGCCGAGCTGTCCCCGAATATTTCTGAGGCTCTCCGGCGCCCCCCCCCCCCCACCTCTGGCCACATGCGGTATTACATGTAATAGAAGTCAATGCGGAACAAATTATCTTTGTTTCCATTGATTCCTATGGGGAAACTCGCTTTGATATGCCAGTGCTTTGGATTACAAGCATTCTCCTGGAACGGATTATCCTCGTAATCCAAGGTACCACTGTATATATCCCATACTTTGTAGACACTTTAACGTTTGCGTAAACCAATCAATATACGCTTATGGGGATTTTTTTTTTTTTTTACCAATAATATGTAGCAGAATACATATTGGCCTAAATTGGTGAATAAATTGGATTTTTTTTCTATTTTTTTTAATTGAATGTTTTATAGCAGAAAGTAAAATATATTGTTTTTTTTTGTTTTTTGTTTTTTTTTTTCAAAATTGTCGTTCTTTTTTTTGTTTATAGCGCAAAAAAAACGCAGAGGTGATCAAATACCACCAAAAGAAAGCTTTATTTGTGTGCAAAAAAGGACGTCAATTTTATTTGGGTACAGCGTCGCACGACCGCGCAATTGTCAGTTAAAATAACGCAGCACCGTACCGCAAAAAATAGCTTGGGCATGAATGAAGGGGGGGGGGTAAATCTTCCTGAGGTCGAGTGGTTAATCCCATAGAGATCACGGGGATGATTGGAGCAAAAAAAAAAGTGAATTATGGGAAGACGTGTGTTCAGCGAGTTGTTACCAAATATTTGTCCAGAGAGTAGTTGGCGTGATTTTTCACGTGTTTGAGGTTCTATATTTTACTGTATGTAGCGCAGCGATCACCGCGGCTGAATAACCACCGAGATTAAACCAATTACACTCAAGGGTTGCGTTGTTAGGAGACTAATAGCTTCCCCCCCGAGAGAGAGCAGAATCAATACTTGGCCATTCTAAATTTTCCAATAATTCCGACCACTTTCAATCAACTTTTCATCCCAAAAGTAATTCGGAAACCAACCGACTTCTGTGCCTTTTATTTATATAAAGTGTTGGCGGCGGATTTAGTACTCCCGGCCAATCGGGTCTTAGGACCCCCGGCCAATTGGGTCTTAGGACTCCCGGCCAATTGGGCCTTAGGACTCCCGGCCAATTGGGTCTTAGGACTCCTGGCCAATCGGGTCTTAGGACTCCCGGTCAATTGGGTCTTAGGACTCCCGGCCAATTGGGTCTTAGGACTCCCAGATAATCGGGTCTTAGGACTCCCAGCTAATCGGGTCTTAGGACTCCCGGCCAATCGGGTCTTAGGACTCCCAGCCAATTGGGTCTTAGGACTCCCAGCCAATCGGGTCTTAGGACTCCCGGCCAATTGGGTCTTAGGACTCCCATCTAATCAGGTCTTAGGACTCCCGGCCAATCGGTCTTAGGACTCCCGGCTAATCAGATCTTAGGACTCCCAGCTAATCAGGTCTTAGGACTCCCAGCCAATCGGGTCTTAGGACTCCCGGCCAATCGGGTCTTAGGACTCCCGGCCAATCGGGTCTTAGGACTCCCGGCCAATCGGGTCTTAGGACTCCCGGCCAATCGGGTCTTAGGACTCCTGGCCAATCGAGTCTCAGGACCAGCTTCCTGATTGGCCCAGAAGGAGAAGTTTCACTGTAAACAGCAGAGCAGGGGTTGATTAATTATGGCTGCTCTGTGTTTCACAGGCTGCTCATCTGTTACTAAGTTCCCCCTGTCTTCTCGAGATTTCCAGAATCATGGTGGGATGAAGGACAGGAGAGCCTGAATATTTACGGGACTCTAGACAATTTCTGGGGAGGTGTACCCAGTAGGTGGCGAGAGAGCCCATAAATAGTCTGAGGCCTGGGCAGCAGGGTGCGGTGTTCTTGGGTCCTGTCCTGCCGGAGGAGACCCCTGTGGCTCTGGTGCAGGATTCTAGATGAAGTCTTGGGGAAGTTCTTTGGGGGGGGGGGGGGGGGCATTTGCAAGTGCAAGTTCAGGGATCAAGTCGAGTCTGGAGAAGCTAACTGGAGAGAGCCGGGAGGAAGTTGGTGGGAGAGAGTCCATCTGTCCTATCCTAGGGTGGTGTGAGTCTACATCTCCTTTTCTTGGAAAAGCCTGGTGGATATCAACAGGAGGCCAGCTGATGATCCTGTGGTTGAGTGAGTAGATGACCACAGAAGAATAGTGACTGTTTGTAGCTTTTAACTCTGGAAGGAGCAGAGGTCACCATCAGCACTGAGATCCTGTGGGACGTTCATTTTTTCTGCAGCACAGCCAGAAGTTGAGGAGTTGTTACCACTATGGGATCCCACCTGATCTCAATTATGAGGAACGACTGCAAGCTCTAAATTTGTTCTCCCTGGAGAAGAGACTCTTGAGAGGAGATATGATAGTGATCTACAAACATCTCAACGGGGATCCCGGAGTAAGTATGAAACTTCTCAGTCCCAGGGAATGTAAGAGGACACGGGTGAGACAGGAACGCTGACAAACACCGCATGGTGTATGGTCGTAGCCCATGTTATGTGATATAACCGGGGCATGTAACGATTATCCGATCTGAGCTGAGCGTGTCATCCTCGGTGCCAGGCGGGCACTTGGAATTTGTGAGTGGAAATCTTTGTTGCTTTTATTAATTGCCGGTTTGAATATATCACACTATGAGAAGCAATTTCCCCTCCCCCGCCCTCGCTTATCACACAGTGCTTGTCCTGTGTCATTTGGCCCCCTGTAACACCAAAAAAAACCTGGCTGATCCTGCCGTTTTCTCCCCTCCCCTCTGTAAACTGACCACGTTGTATGATGGCTGCTGAGACCAGACACCGTGGTCAGTTTACGTGCCTCTGTCATCAGCGGCCTCGCTACTTTGAAGAGAAATACCGTTGTTATGGTAGCAGATAGCTGCCAGAACCCCCGGGTATCCTCTTCAAGAGCGGGCGGTCCGCTTCAAGATAAAAGTGGTCTCTGCAGGGGATTCACCGCAAGATCACTTTTATTGGTGGCAGGGGAGGGGTGCCCTCCGCCGCTTACCCGAGCCGCCGCCTTTTAATTAGTACACCATTTTATCAAATACTGCGCTCGGGTGTTTTATTATAAACTGGCAAATGTACAAAATCTTTAACCACCTGCCTGCCTATAGGGGGGGAGGGGGGGGGGGTCAAATGTGTCTTTTTTTTATTTTTTTTGCACGCATGATAAAATCTGCATTTTTTTTTTTATTGCTAGAAATTACTGTGAACCCCCCAAAAATATATATTTCCTCAAAACAGAGACCCTGGAGAATAAAATAATGGTGGTTTAAATTCTTTACAAGTTGTTTCCAGCAGTCCCGCTCTCCCCAGAGGAACGGGAAAAAACAGGGAACCAACAGAGGTGCTGCCTGCGAGGGGCGCAAGTGGGATGGGTGGGTGCAGGTCGGAGGGTGCACATTGAGAGCCCCCATAAAAGTGCCCAGTTGACTAAAATCAGAAAGCCCTTTCACTCGTTTTTAAAGCGGTTGTAAACCGCTGGGTGCCTTTTTTTCTTTTCTTTTTTTTTTTTTTCCAGACCTGCAAGGTAAAGCCATAATGTGCTAGTATGCATAGCATACTAGCACATTATGTGAAAGTTGCCTGAAAAGGAAGCATTCCAGCGATGCAATGTCTTTGCTGGAGGCCGCTTCCATCTTCCCCCGATGAAAGGATATTGGTGATAGCTATTTCCTAACGTGCCACATCCCTATATATCTAGAAAGCGAGAAATTCCCTAGGGGTGGGACTTGGAAGGCACTCAATAGTAATGCAATAGATTAATTAAAAGGTAAATTTATTGAATGGAAGATAATTAAAATTTAAAACATTAGACATGTGCACTGACAAAAAATTTGTTTGTTTCCGTTTTTGTTTCATTAGTTTTTTTAGCTTTTTTCGGAAATTCTAAAATTCTAAAATTTGGAAATTCAAAAATTCGAAAATTCGGAATTCGAAAATCCGGAAATTCGGATTTCCGAATTTCCGAATTTTCGAATTTTCGGATTTCAGAATTTCCGAATTCCGAATTTTCGGATTTTCAAATTTCCGAATTACGAATTTACGAATTTCGGAATTTTCAAATTTCTGAATTACGAACTTATGAATTTCCGAATTTTCAAATTTCCGAATTTCTGAATCTTCGAATTTCCGAAATTCCGAATTTTCAGAAATTCGGAAATTTAAAAATTCAGAATTTCCGAATTTAGAATTTCCGAATTCCCGAAAATCCTATGGGCGGAAGTGACGTTTTGACGTTGCTTCCGCCCTGCAATGATATGGAGACGGGTGGGGGGGCCATCTTCCTCTCACTCGTCTCCATGTCACACAAGAGCAAACATCCGATCGCCTCCGCCGCTGCAGATGGCTCCGGTAAGCGGCAGAGGGCACCGGAGCGAGGCGGGGGGGGGGGCCTCTCCCACCACCGATAAAAGTGATCTTGCGGCGAATCCGCCTCAGAGACCACTCTTATCGGAAACCGGACCGCCTGCTGAAGAAGAGGATACCGGGGTTATGGCAGCTAGCTGCTGCCATAACAATGATATTGCTCTTCAAACAGCTGCCGTATAATGATGGTGGGCGGTCCGGAAGTGGTTAAATCAGCCTCAGAACCTGTGTAATTCATATGTGTTCGTGGTTAAAGGGATGGGGTGGCAACCCTATTTGGGTGGAGTCAGGTGGTTGAGGATTCTGTGCCACCTGGACGGCTGTCTGGGTGGAGGTGTGTCACGAGGCTCCGGGCTGCTAGGCCAGAAGCCTGAGGCCTATCCCGGGAGCGCCTGGCTGCTAGGTTGTCTGAGGCCTATCCAGGTTTGAGAGAAGCAGCGTGGAGTTTGGGGCTTTTCGGCCGGAAAGCCCAACCAAGTTGCAAGAGGTTCCACCAGCCGACGGTGAGGGAGAAGCAGTTGCCACATGGGACAACCACTCCTGTTACCAGAGGCAAGTGAGGTTCAAGGTCAGAGATAAAGGAGACACAGTCGCCATTAAGGCACAACCACTCCGGTTATCAGAGGCCAGTGTATGGAAGTCTGAAGACGTACCAGAGCAGCCTTATTGGTGAACAATTGGGAAAGCTTCAGTAGAGTGCCAAGCCAGGGATCCAGCGGGTTAAAAGAGGAATAAAATAGAAAGGGCGCACCAGTCTTGTGCATTATCCTTAGATAAGTTTATTAAAAAGCAAATTAAAAACTACCCACAAACGTGAAAAAAAATGTAAAAGCCTTTAAATGATGGCAATCGGTCTGATAGCTAGACATGTGCACTGACAAAAAATGTGTTCGTTTTCATTTTCTAATGAAATAATACCTGGTCACTTGGTACAGAATGAGAGGGGTTAGGTGGAGCAGGCATGAGGTCTGTGCTTGGTGGGACCCCCATTCTGTTACTAGGAGTGAGATAGCAGAGGTACACTGACTGGTGGAGTGGGCATGGACTCTGCATGTCCCTCCTAATGCAACACATACACCTGTACAAGTGTGTAGGACAAGGGAAAATATATTTGGAAGAACTCCGCATATAACTGTAGGGGGGGTTACTCTCAAAGGCCTTCGACAGCCTAACACTCCATCTCCATCTCCCACCCGAAACTCCACTGCCCCAGCTGGGCTGACCCTGGATATTTGAGGGGGCCTGCGCCCTGCCAATCCTTCTGTCTGGGATTGGTCAGAGCCCTCAGAACACTCCAGCCAGCTCCTCCTACGCCCCTCCCAATTGCTTCTGGAACCTTCTCCAAGTTTCCAGCAAGCAGGGAGGAGTCACCAGAGAAGCTGCTGCTGAGTGGTCCAGCCTGCCTGAGCCACTCACAACCCTGACCCAGAAAAACACACAGGCTTGGCTTCCAGCCAAGCCTGACAATTTGCCTAACCCAGTGATGGCGAACCGTGGGAACCACAGATGTTTTGGACCTACATTTCCCATGATGCTCATGCACTCTGCAGTGTAGTTGAGCATCATGGGAAATGTAGTTCCAAAACATCTGGGGTGCCAAGGTTCCCCATCACCTGACCTAACCTAACAACAATTCTATCCTTAGCACTCTAGCCATGCTAGGGGGGGTGCTACAGAACAATACACACAAGTGGCTCATCTCTGAGCTGGAGGACTACCTTAATGTTTGGCTTTCACATAACTGTGGACCTCGCCTGGTCCCAGGCATTGGTGAGCACGTCTTCAGGCAAGGTGTTACCCCTGTGCTGGGATGAGTGACCCCTTTCATCGCTTGGCCTTTCCAAAAGAGCCCACCCCAGGGTAGGCCTCCTATGTGACCCACACTGGGCACCAACCAAGTTAATGGGGAACATGGAGGAAGTGTCACTCACATGCCCTACATGTATATTTATAATGTGTATATAGAAACAAGGTTTAAAAACATTAGCACACAATAGTAAGATCTTATACAACAAAATGATCAAATTTATATACTGTATATACATATTAAAAAAAAAAAACTGTAAAAAGGCTAAAGTTACCCTTTTAGCCAACAGGCCATCCTGTAGCATCAGCTCTATAGACTTGGCCTCTTTTGTAGCATCACTACCTAGGCTCCATTCCTTAAAGACTGTTCTGATCGGTTGGGCCTTCAGCAATCTCCCTTTTCTCCCTTGATCTAAAAGTTCCAAGATGAGACGGCTCTCCATTATGTCTGGTATGTATTTATTAAAAATGTAATAATTGGCAGTTGTCAGACCTCTGTGGATCGGGTGGGTGTTGTACCTTCCAGCAAGCTCCATAATCTTGGCATGGCTGCCCTCCATGTTATCCGCCTTCAATCCTCGGAGAATGATCTGATCCCTTCCTCGTCTTCCTCTGAGCCGGGTCACGGCTAGGAATAACTCTACAAATCTTTGCACTTGTATCTTACTACAAACATATGACAGAATAGTCTAATGTGGCTTTTACCCAAGACGTTGGCCTCCTTATCAGTTCCAGACATCTAATGCTTGGCCAATCCCTGATGGCTTATACACAAAGGACCGGTAAGCCCAATATCCAAGATAACCCTCTGTTTGGGAGCACCAGTCACAATGATGTATACAGATGTATACAGATGTTCCAATAACTATAACAAACCTTATGTATTTCCAGTCATGAAACTAAGGATAGATAGATAGATAGATAGATAGATAGATAGATAGATAGATAGATAGATAGATAGATAGATAGATAGATAGATAGATTATATTACCAAACATTTTTCCACCCTATAAAGAGTCAAGAATTCTACCCTGAGGTTGGAAATGTTAGCCTACCGAAAAACGCCTGGGAGTCCCTAAGTAGAGGTAAGAGAATGCTATCTATCTATCTAGCTATCTATCTAGCTATCTATCTAGCTATCTATCTATCTATCTATCTATCTATCTATCTATCTATCTATCTATCTATCTATCTATCTATCTATCTATCTATCTATCTATCTATCTATCTATCTATCTATCTATCTACACTATATTACTAAAAGTATTGGGACGCCTGCCTTTACACACACATGAACTTTAATGACATCCCAGTCTTAGTCCGGAGGGTTCAATATTGAGTTGGCTCCGCCCTTTGCAGCTATAACAGCTTCACCTCTTCTGGGAAGGCCGTCCACAAGGTTTTGGAGTGTGTCTATGGGAACGTTTGACCATTCTTCCAGAAGCGCATTTGTGTTGGATAAGAAGGCCTGGCTCGCAGTCTCCGCTCTAATTCATCCCAAAGGTGTTTTATCAGGTTGAGGTGAAGGCCAGTCAAGTTCCTCCACCCCAAACTCGCTCATCCATGTCTTTATGGACCTTGTTTTGTGCAGTGGTTCAAATCATTTGGACCAGAACACCTAAAGAACCGCACATGTCTTAGAGCCACCCCGCTGCCATCATTTGTCTATACGGCGGGAGGGAGGTGGTTAAAGAGAAAGGTTCTCAGGGATCATCTAAAGCTGAATAGATTAGGAGATAGTCCAGTGATGGAGAACCTTGGCACCCCAGATGTTTTAGAACTACATTTCACATGATGGTCAACTACACTGCAGAGTGCATGAGCATCATGGGAGATGTAGTTCTAAAACATCTGGGGTGCCAAGGTTCGCCATCACTGAGATAGTCGGACAGATTGGGGTAGGGAGTTCCAAAGGATAAGAGAAGGATAAGAGAGGCGAGCATGGGAGGAGGTGACAAGGGAGCTAGAGAGCAGGAGATCTTGGGAGGACCGAAGAGAGCGGTTTGGATGATATTTTGACACCAAGTTAGTGATGTAGCCGGGGGAAGAGTTGTGGATGGCTTTGCAAGTTTGGTGTTGAGTTTTATTCATTGGCTGAGCGGAAGCCAGTAGGGGGATTGGCAGAGAGGGGTAATAAATATTTTTTTGTATCCTTCCCCAACTTGCACCACTAGTAATAAACCTCCTAGTGGTTGGCCAGGTAGACATAACTATTCATAACTCAGAATTATTGTATCTTCTCAAACTATTGCCGGGGACACTCATCACTCATTCAGAAGCCAACTGAGCTTAGGAGAAAACCCACGAAAGCAGAACTTTAACAATCAGACTGACTACAGCCCAGCAACAACGCTGTCAGGGTGGCAACTGTGCCGATATGGACCCTACAGCTACACTGTAAGGGCTAGCTAAGGAAAGGAAAGTTAGTAGGCGTATCTGTAGGGAACCACCGGTTGCAGCCAGGAGGGCTGGTGAGTGACGTGTAGAGTCAGGAGGACCGGAGAGGAAACAGTCAGAGCTGGGTGTGGAGCCAGTAGGGAGGGTTGCAATGTCATGGGCAGTGAGGTTCGGGCAGCTGCAGCCAGGAGGGCTGGCAGGGCCTGAAGAGGACTGACTGGGAGCAGTAGTCCGCCAGAAGGACAGCTAGCACTAACAAGACTTTCCTTATTTTCTGCTACACTACAGGGTCCCGCGGTCCCAGCCTGCAAAGGGCAATTTACTTAGGCCTGGCTGAGCCAGTGTCAGGCCTAACCACCATGTGATAGCTGTTCCTGGAATCACTAAATAGGAAGCGACATCCAGGAGGGATGGAGCAAACCACTAAGATAGGAAGTGAAGAGTTGTGCTGGAGGAGTCTGGAGAAATGTACGAAGAGTGTACATAGTTGTCCCCAGCAACTTTGCTATTATTCCACTGGGCATCCCAAAATTCCCGGCCAAGTTGAATTCCACCAATAAAAAAAACAAAAAAACAAAGCCAGCGTTCATAGTCTTGGAGTGTCTGGGAATTGAAGGCCGGGCAGGGTGACAGGTGGGCCACACCAATTAGCAGCCCATACGGGGGGGCACCGCTACATTGGTAAGGTGTGTTGATTTGGTATTAATATTGAATGGCACCGCGGCACACCAGTGCCTTTTTTTTGCCCGTTGTGGTGACGTACTCCCTTCTGCAGCGCAACAGAATGAAGTTTGCCTTCAGATTATATTTTTTCGAACAGTTCTTTTTTTTCTTTTGCACGCCGCTGACCTGTCATAATATCCGATTAGCGACCTCCCCCCCTCCTCCTTCTTCTTCTTTTGGACCCCCATAACCTTCTGATTTTCAGTCCAGCCTGGCCTTCTGACAGAGCGCTGATGGACAACAAGCCTCGAAGGCTTCCACAATTTCACCTTTCAAAGGGAGGTCAGCGCACCGCGACACGCTACATAAATCACAAGATGGGGACAAATGGCGTTAAAAGGCCCCCCCCCCCCCCCCAACTTCATCTAATATCCTTCAGCTGCAAAAATAAAGTAGAAGAAAATGCGACCGGCTAGGAGAAGCCAGCTGCGAGCGACGGTCCCGGGATTCCTTCCCGCAGAGGAATGGGTTCATGGTTCTGTAGGGTTTAATGAGAGTCACTCTGGGGGGGGGCGGGGGTTCCATGGAGGACAGAAATGGGATATGTCTTGTATGGAGATACCGGGGCTGAGAAAACTAAATTTACTTTGCTAAATTCTTCCAAAAAATGGTTAATTTCTTTAAAATTTGCTGTTTTGATGAGGGGAATTGAAGTCAATGGGGGACGGTGAATTTACCAAGGGTGATTATTTGAGGGGTGAAATAATGGGCTCTAAATTGCTCCTCAGGGTTCAGGAATGTTCAATGCACCACAATGAACCTTTACATTGGATGTGCACAACATTGTGCGCCACCATGTAGGTGCATCGGAGGGCAGTGGAGGCTGGTGCTCAAAATTTTTAGGGGGGGGCAAACAAACTGAAAAGTTCTCAAAAAACCCCCATCAATTGCAGCCTCACTGTACCATCAAACACAGCCACTGTGCCATCAATTGCCGCCACTGTGCCATCAAACGCAGCCACTGTGCCATCAAACGCAGCCACTGTGCCCATCAATTGCAGCCATTGTGCCCATCAATTGCCACCACTGTGCCATCAAACGCAGCCACTGTGCTCATCAATTGCAGCCATTGTGCCCATCAATTGCCGCCACTGTGCCATCAAACGCAGCCACTGTGCCCATCAATTGCCACCACTGTGCCATCAAACGCAGCCACTGTGCCCATCAAATGCAGCCACTGTGCCCATCAATTGCCGCCACTGTGCCCATCAATTGCCGCCACTGTGCCCCATCAAACGCAGCCACTGTTCCCATCAAATGCAGTCACTGTGCCCCATTCAATACAACTACTTTGCCCATCTTATGCAGCCTCACTGTGCCCCATCAAATGCTGCCAGTGTGCCCGCCGTCTGCACTTACCTGTCTCGGTGGCGGTGGGACAGCTCCTCGATGTCTTCTCCTGTCCTCTCTTCTCATCACAGCGCCTGTCGTTTCAGCCAATCAGGTGACGGGTAACAGATCCAAGCACCTGATTGGTGGAGAGGCGGGTTAGTGTTAGGAAAGGCGAATATTCATTTCTAACACAGCTGAGTGACCTGCGAGCGCCCAGCATGGCGCTCGCAGGTCACCCTTTTTGATGCATATTAAAGCCTATGGCTCCAATCAGGTGCTTCAAAAACTCCCCCCGCTGGAATACAGGCGCCGGGCGCATGAAAAGGGGGTGGCAGGGGCGGCCATAGATAGATTCATGCAATGCACAAATCTATCTATTGGTGATAGAGGGGGGTGGCTCGAGAGAGGGGGTGGCGCCCTTATGGATGCACCGCCACTGTCGGAGGGGCATTTCTTTAGTGGGCCGGGGGGGGGGGGGGGGGGCTGGGGTGCCATCAAATATGAAAGCACTAATCTAATGAGCGCAATTTAATGAGCGACAAAAACAATCCCTCACTGCCGGCTTTGTAAAGATTAAGCTATTTGAAGTTTCAACTAGAGAAAGACAGTCTGAAAGCAAACAGCTTCTTCTGCTATTTCTTTAGGTAATCCATAATAACATCGAGGGGGATCTATAATGTCTATAATGTGTATGAAGGTGAGTTAGGGAACCTTAGATTGTAAGCTCCTAGAGGGCGGGGACTGATGTGAATGTACAATGTATATGTAAAGCTCTGCGTAAATTGACGGCGCTATATAAGTCCCTGAAATAAATAATAAATAAACAATAGCATTTTTTTTAAAAATTTATTTATTACATTTAAATTTGCAATTATTATTATTATTATAATACAGGATTTAATTAATATTTTTTCAACAATAATAAGAACCCAGAAGAGGCTCAGTCATCTAAGCACACTATATTACCAAAAGTATTGGGACGCCTGCCTTTACACGCACATGAACTTTAATGACATCCCAGTCTTAGTCCGGAGGGTTCAATATTGAGTTGGCTCCGCCCTTTACAGCTATAACAGTTTCATCTCTTCTGGGAAGGCTGTCCACAAGGTTTAGGAGGGTGTCTCACTGTATATATATATATATATATATATATATATATATATATATATATATAAATGTATCTTGTAGCTGCCAAAAGTGTTTATATTGCGCTAAGTGATTCAAAACAGCCTTCCAATTACCACCATTGTTATTTTTAAACACCGTATTCAAGGAAAAGTAGTGCTACAATTTTGAAGGTTTAATGTATGACATAAACTTTTATTTATTTATTTATTAAATTTGCACTTATTATTATGATCATCATTATTATTATTATTATTATTATTATTATTACACACGATTTAATTTATATATTTTTTAACAATAATAACAAAAATAATAATCATGCATTAAACCTTCAAAAATGTAGCAGAAGAAGAAGAAGAAAAAGTTTATTTTCATACATTAAACCTTCAAAAATGTAGCACTACTTTCCCTTGAATACGGTGTTTAAAAATAATAATGGTGGTAATTGGAAGGCTGTTTGAATCACTTAGCGCAATATAAACACTTTTGGCAGCTACAAGATACATTTATATATATATACAGTGAGACCTAAAAGAAGGATTGCGGGGGGGGGGGGGGGGCAGGGGGGCGGAGGGGGGGAGAAAAGTGAAACAGATGGATTTAGTTAAAAAGAAGGGATTGCCCCTCCCAATGGAAGACAGTTGAACATTTATTATTATTATTAAGTACATCTGTTCATGTTTTATATTTTCTTTTTTTAGTAATTAGGATTACATGTGCAAGTCCTGAAGATGGGACTCCCGGGTCACGTGATCTCATACAAAGCACATCAATGACATGAAGCTGGCCTTGTTCTCCTTACGATGACGGATAATGGAGTGCAAGCGGCTCGCTACAAATCTCCCATCTGTACAATATTTACTGGGATGGTAAACAATGAAGCAGAATAATTAAATAAGGAGAGTTGGAGTTCTAAAAAATAAGACGATATAAATGTCGGAGGACCCCGTAGACAAGCCGGAGGAGAGTATAAAATCCTGGAACACATCACTGCACTTCACAGAAAGAGTAGTTGGTGCTCGGAATAGACTTCCAGCAGAGGTAGCGAGTCAACAGTTTATGTATTTAAATATTCTTGGGACAAACATAGATCTATACCCAGACTAAAAGTTAAAAAAAAACAATACAAGAAAGACAACAAAATAAAATAAAAAAAGGTCCAGTGAAACTGCATGTACGTTCATGTTGTGCAAATGGGGGGGGGGGGGGGGACGGACTCGGAGCGCTAAGCATTGCGCTCGTAGTCCACCCAGATGTGTTAGAAAAGCAAATGAATATTTGCTCTTCTAACACTGAACCGCCGCTCCGCCAATCACGTAGCGCGGGTCTGATAACCGTTACCTGATTGGCTGAAGGCACAGGCGCTCCGATTGGACGCCTAGCAGAACAGAGCAACAGAGGAGGGGGAAGCGTGGAGGACACAGGAGCCGGTGTTCTGCCGAGAAAGTTCCGCTCGGCGGATAAGTTCCCCCCTCTACTGCGCAGGCGCTGCGCTTGCGCAGTAGGATCCGGCGGAAATAGCCGAAGCGGAATAGCTGAAAATCAGCTGTACACGGCGCCTGTAAGAGGGCCCCTCGCGGGCTCGCTTCGCTCGCCACGCTTCGGGCACGGCCTCGCTTCGCTCGGCTCTTTTAGATTCCCCCTCTAGGTCCACTTGGATGGTGAGGAAGGAACCTGGACCTAGGGCGCAGGCGCCGCGTACAGCTGATTGAAGCGTTTGAGCTTCGGCTATCTCCAGCGGCTGACGGTAGTTCGTACTGCGCAGGCGCTGCGCCTGCGCAGTACAGGGGGGGATCTTGTCCGCCGAGGGAACTTTCTCGGCAAGACACCGTCCCACAGCTCGCCGCTGTAACCTGCTGCCTGACCTGCCACTAAGATGGGGTAAGTGCGGGTCAGACAGCAGGCGGGGTGGTCACAGTGGGGGTCACAGTGGCAGCATATGATGGGCACAAGTGGCGGCATTTGATGGGCACAAGCGACTGAATTTGATGGGTACAAGTGGCTGAATTTGATGGGCACAAGTGGCTGCATATGATGGGCACAAGTGGCTGCATATGATGGGCACAAGTGGCTGAATTTGATGGGCACAATGGCTGCATATGATGGGCAAAGTGGCTGCATTTGATGGGCACAGTGGTTGCATATGATGGGCACAAGTGGCTGAATTTGATGGGCACAAGTGGCTGCATATGATGGGCACAGTGGCTGTATTTGATATGCACAATGGCTGCATATGATGGGCAAAGTGGCTGTATTTGATTGGCACAGTGTCTGCATATGATGGACACAATGGCTGCATATGATGGGCACAGTGGCTATATTTGATTGGGTCAGACAGCGGGCGGGGTGGTCACAGTGGGGGTCACAGTGGCAGCATATGATGGGCACAAGTGGCGGCATTTGATGGGCACAAGCGACTGAATTTGATGGGTACAAGTGGCTGAATTTGATGGGCACAAGTGGCTGCATATGATGGGCACAAGTGGCTGCATATGATGGGCACAAGTGGCTGCATATGATGGGCACAAGTGGCTAAATTTGATGGGCACAAGTGGCTGCATATGATGGGCACAATGGCTGCATATGATGGGCAAAGTGGCTGCATTTGATGGGCACAGTGGTTGCATATGATGGGCACAAGTGGCTGAATTTGATGGGCACAAGTGGCTGCATATGATGGGCACAGTGGCTGTATTTGATATGCACAATGGCTGCATATGATGGGCAAAGTGTCTGTATTTGATGGGCACAGTGTCTGCATATGATGGACACAATGGCTGCATATGATGGGCACGGTGGCTATATTTGATTGGCACAGTGGCTGTATTTGATGGGTACAGTGGCTGCATATGATGGGCACAGTGGCTGCATATTATGGGCACAGTGGCTGTATTTGATGGGCACAATGGCTGCATATGGTGGGCACAATGGTTGCATATGATGGGCACAGTGGCTGTATTTGATATGCAGAATGGTTGCATATGATGGGCACAGTGGCTGTATTTGATATGCAGAATGGTTGCATATGATGGGCACAGTGGCTGTATTTGATATGCAGAATGGTTGCATATGATGGGCACAGTGGCTGCAATTGATGTTTTTTTTAAGTATTTTTCAGTTTGTTTGCGCCCCCCGTCAAAAATATTTTGATCACCAGCCGCCGCTGCTACTGAATAAACCTCAGAAGTGTGTTGTATATCTAGTGTTGCCACCTCATCCCTTTAAACCCGAACACATATGACTTGCACGGGTCCTGTAGTTGTGACCTCCCATCTGGGTATATATATATATATATATATATGTATAATGTATCATATATACACAGCTGTGGTAGTAGAGAATTAGGATTCATGAGATGTATTTGTGTTCCATGCTGGCTGCACCTGTTGGTGGTGATTCGATTGCTCTGTACGCAGGTACTCGTCCAGCCTGCCAGGAAAAACAAAATGTGTTTTTGCATTTATTTTGTTGGGATTGTATTCAGCGGGGAGGACGGTAATTAGCTCACATATTAGGTTTCCTAATGACTTCCTAATGAGGCAGCTGTGAATGTGCCCTGAGCCCTGACATTCCCCCCATTGTGTCCTCCTGGAATCTCTGATTCTCCGTCCTGTTTAGTCTCGTAGACGATGGAAATGTCAGCAGGTGGAATCCAGATAATCGCCGAGTTGCAAACTCAATAAAATAAATCAGATTTAATCAGCAAATACACTTCACTGTAATTAACAGAGAATCAATGTGGACACTGGGGGACTGGGGGGGGGGGGGGGGTGGGATTGGCTAGAACCCAGGAGGTCACAAATGCCGCTGCTTGCAAGATAAATTCCGGCTGAAATCTTTTAAATGCAGATCGGACGAATAAAAGGGACCTTTTAGCAATTTCACAAGTCTAGGTGTATACTGTATACATTCCCGACATGTCACCCTATACAGCAGCCATGCCTCCCAAATTTTTGAGATGGGAACAAGGGACACCTACCAGCAAAAGTATGTAGGCATAGGACACACACCCTGCCACGCCCCCCTTATGATTAGTTTAACTAAGTGCTCTTTTTTTTTTTACCACTACTATACCTTTATATTGGCTTGTGAAATTCACAAATGCAGCAATTTAGAAAGTGGATGAGAGGTTTAGCTCTGAGAAACACTTTTTAAAAGATAAAAATTGCATTTTATAGACAACTATATGGATCAGACCAAAATGAGGGCCAAATGAGGGGGAAAGAGGGACAGAGGGACATTGTTCCAAATCAGAGACAGTCCCTCGAAATCAGAGACAGTCCCTCGAAATCAGGGACAGTTGGGAGCTATGTGTGTCGTTTTTCTTAAAAGTTCCACCGTCTAAATTTGTCCCACCCCTTCCTTCTCATGTGGGATCTATCTCTGGTTGCTATACAGGGTCTCTGGTGGCTATGTGGGGTCTCTAGTTGCTATACAGGGTCTCTGGTGGCTATGTGGGGTCTCTAGTTGCTATACAGGGTCTCTGGGGGCTATGTGGGGTCTCTGGTTGCTATACAGGGTCTCTGGTGGCTATGTGGGGTCTCTAGTTGCTATACAGGGTCTCTGGTGGCTATGTAGGGTCTCTAGTTGCTATACAGGGTCTCTGGTGGCTATGTAGGGTCTCTGGTGGCTATGTGGGGTCTCTGGTTGCTATACAGGGTCTCTGATGGCTATGTTGAGTCTCTGGTGGCTCTGTGGGGTCTCTGGTTGCTATACAGGGTCTCTGATGGCTATGTGGGGTCTCTGGTGGCTATACAGGGTCTCTGGTGGCTATGTGGGGTCTCTGGTTGCTATACAGGGTCTCTGGTGGCTATGTGGGATCTCTGGTTGCTGTACAGGGTCTCTGGTGGCTATGTGGGGTCTCTGGTGGCTATACAGGGTCTCTGGTTGCTATACAGGATCTCTGGTGCTATGTGGGGTCTCTGTTTGCTATACGGGGTCTCTGGTGGCTATGTGGGGTCTATAGTTGCTATACAGGGTCTCTGGTGGCTATGTGGGGTCTCTGGTTGCTGTACAGGGTCTCTGGTGGTGATGTGGGGTCTGTGGTGGCTATACGGGGTCTCTGGTGGCTATGTGGGGTCTCTGGTTGCTATACAGGGTCTCTGATGGCTATGTTGAGTCTCTGGTGGCTATGTGGGGTCTCTGGTTGCTATACAGGGTCTCTGGTGGCTATGTGGGATCTCTGGTTGCTGTACAGGGTCTCTGGTGGCTATGTGGGGTCTCTGGTGGCTATACAGGGTCTCTGGTTGCTATACAGGATCTCTGGTGCTATGTGGGGTCTCTGTTTGCTATATGGGGTCTCTGGTGGCTATGTGGGGTTTCTAGTTGCTATACAGGGTCTCTGGTGGCTATGTGGGGTCTCTGGTTGCTATACAGGGTCTCTGATGGCTATGTTGAGTCTCTGGTGGCTATGTGGGGTCTCTGGTTGCTATACAGGGTATCTGGTGGCTATGTGGGGTCTCTGGTTGCTGTACAGGGTCTCTGGTGGTGATGTGGGGTCTCTGGTGGCTATACGGTGTCTCTGGTTGCTATACAGGATCCCTGGTGCTATGTGGAGTCTCTGATGGCTATACAGGGACTCTGGTGGCTATGTGGGGTCTCTGGCAGCTATGTGGGGTCTCTGGTTGCTATGCAGGGTCTCTGGTGGCTATGTGGGGTCTCTAGTTGCTATACAGGGTCTCTGCTGGCTATATGGGGTCTCTGGTTGCTATACAGGGTCTCTGATGGCTATGTTGAGTCTCTGGTGGCTATGTGGGGTCTCTGGTTGCTATACAGGGTCTCTGGTGGCTATGTGGGGTCTCTGGTTGCTGTACAGGGTCTCTGGTGGCTATGTGGGGTCTCTGGTGGCTATACGGGGTCTCTGGTTGCTATACAGGATCTCTGGTGCTATGTGGGGTCTCTGGTGGCTTTACAGGGACTCTAGTGGCTATGTGCGGTCTCTGGCAGCTATGTGGGGTCTCTGGTTGCTATGCAGGGTCTCTGGTGGCTATGTGGGGTCTCTGGTTGCTATGCAGGGTCTCTGGTGGCTATGTGGGGTCTCTAGTTGCTATACAGGGTCTCTGATGGCTATGTTGAGTCTCTGGTGGCTATGTGGGGTCTCTGGTTGCTATACAGGGTCTCTGGTGGCTATGTGGGGTCTCTGGTTGCTGTACAGGGTCTCTGGTGGCTATGTGGGGTCTCTGGTGGCTATACGGGGTCTCTGGTTGCTATACAGGATCTCTGGTGCTATGCGGGGTCTCTGGTTGCTATACAGGGTCTCCGGTTGCTATACAGGGTCTCTGGTGGCTATATGGGGTCTCTGGTTGCTATATAGGGACTCTGGTGGCTATGTGGGGTCTCTGGTTACTATACAGGGTCTCTGGTGGCTATGTGGGGTCTCTGGTTGCTATATAGGGACTCTGGTGGCTATGTGGGGTCTCTGGTAGCTATGTGGGGTCTCTGGTTGCTATACAGGATCTCTGGTGGCTATATAGGGTTGCCGGTTGCTATACAGGGTCTCTGGTGGCTATGTGGGGTCTCTGGTTGCTATACAGGATCTCTGGTGGCTATGTGGGGTCTCTGGTTGCTATACAGGGTCTCTGGCAGGTTTGTTGGATCTCTGGTTGCTATACAGGGTCTCTGGTGGCTATGTGGGGTCTCCGGTTGCTATTCAGGGTCTCTGGTGGCTATGTGGGGTCTCTGGTTTCTGTACAGGGTCTCTGGTGGCTATGTGGGGTCTCTGGTGGCTATACAGGGTCTCTGGTGGCTATGTGGGGTCTCTGATGGCTATGTGGGGTCTCTGGTTGCTATACAGGGTCTCAGGTGGCTATGTGGGGTCTCTGGTTGCTATACAGGGTCTCTGGTGGCTATGTGGGGTCTCTGATGGCTATGTGGGGTCTCTGGTTGCTATACAGGGTCTCAGGTGGCTATGTGGGGTCTCTGGTTGCTATACAGGGTCTCTGGTGGCTATGTGTGGTCTCTGGTGGCTATGTGTGGTCTCTGGTGGCTATGTAGGGTCTCTGGTGGCTATGTAGGGTTTCTGGTTGCTATACAGGGTCTCTGGTGGCTATGTGGGGTCTCTGATGGCTATGTGGGGTCTCTGGTTGCTATACAGGGTCTCTGGTGGCTATGTGGGGTCTCTGGTGGCTATGTGTGGTCCCTGGTGGCTATGTAGGGTCTCTGGTGGCTATGTAGGGTTTCTGGTTGCTATACAGGGTCTCTGGTGGCTATGTAGGGTCTCTGGTGGCTATGTAGGGTCTCTGGTGGCTATGTAGGGTCTCTGGTGGCTATGTGGGGTCTCTGGTTGCTATCTTGGGTCTCTGATGGCTATGCAGGGTCTCTGGTGGTGTTGGTGTCACCTGACAAAGTAAAACATGGTGTCATTGTCCCCCCGTGACTAGCCTGCCACAGTGCTCCCCCCATCCCCCTCAATAGCCTGCCACAGTGTGAAACCCCTCATGCTAGGAGAAGAGTTAAGAATAGGAAGGAGAGAGAGATGAGGGAGATGAAAAAGGAGAGAAATGGAAGAAGGGAAGAGAGGGAGGGAAGGTGAGAGAGAGGGGGGTTGAGTGAGAGATGGGGTGAGAGAGGGGAGGGGGGTGAGAGAGAGGGGGGCTCTCCTATCCCCCCATGCTACACCAGGAGACTCCCCCCCCCCCAAAAAAAACAAACAACACCAGACTCTCACTTTCCTGCAGCCCACCGGCTGCTGGTCCACGATCACAGCCCAGGACTCCGACCTGCTCTGCCGGGATCAGAGGTCGCAGCCACCGCCGCCTCCCCTGCTTCCGCTTTGCTCCCCTGTCAGTGAACGATAAGTCTGCGGCCACCCCTGGTGTCACCCGGGTGAGGTCCACACCCCCTGTAGCGATGCCACTACTTCTCTTGCCTGTAGGCAGCACCCCCCCTCCCCCCCCCCCCCCCCTGGAAAAATGCCTCCCAAGGCTAAAGTGCATTGTTTGCCTCGTGGTAGATACGCCGCTGTTAAAAAGCCATTTTTGAGCAGGAGTCAGTGACTTTGCCCGGGCTGAGATGACGTCATCAGTCTGCTGCAGGCAGGAGGAAAAATTTCCTCAGTCTCTTCTCTCCCCTAGTGGCCAGACTGTACACTGATGCAACATCTTAACCTGATGTGTGTGTATGATAGCGCTTATACTAATAATATTATTACTACTACTAATATTATTATTATTATTAGTAGTAGTAGTAATATTAATAGTATTGTTATTATTATGAATTATTAATATTATTATTATTATTATACAGGATTTATATGGCGCCAACAGTTTGCGCAGCGCTTTACAACATGAGGGCAGACAGTACACTTACAATACAGATCAATACAGGAGGAATCAGAGGGCCCTGCTCATTAGAGCTTAATAATATTATGTTTAATAACAAATAATACAATAATGTAAATAATAATAATAATAATAATAAAGAAATTATATTAAACAAAACAATGTAAATAATAATATTATTATTAATAACATAAATCATACAATAATGTAAATAATAATAATAATAAAAATGATATTTAACAAAACAATGTAAATAATAATAATAATATTATTAATAACATATATAATACAATAATGTAAATAATAATAATAAAAAAATGATATTTAACAAAACAATGTAAATAATAATATTATTATTAATAACATAAATAATACAATAATGTAAATAATAATAATAATAAAAATATATTAAAACAAAGTAATGTAAATAATGCATAAAAACCAGCATATAAGAAGACAGTCTCCTCTTATTTTTCTGGGGTCATTCCTCATTGGTCTTTAATTTGAAGTTGAAGGTTCCCGGTGTCTTACGTTCAGATTGGCGCACTCGCTGTAAACTTTGCCCCCTCATTATTACACTAATGATGATGTCATTTTACTCCATTTTGTTTTGCATCTTTGCAATTTTTTTTTCCCCATTTCCCAGGTTCACCATCGACCTTGAAAAGTATCTGTGGTCCGGGAGTTCCTCTGAGATGTTTTGGTTCTTTCACGTCGGTGTTTTGGCTGACAATGGCGTCCCGCTGAGCTGTGTACATCCTGCCACCCATCGGGGCCCAACGCAACCAGGTTTTTGTTTTAAGCATAAAAAAAAAAACGTCTTGTCACCTCTCTGGTCAGGATGTCACACTTCTCAGTCATGTCTGGAACTCTGTACACGGGTTCCCAATGAGAATTATTTTGTAGGTCGGCCTGTCAGTCATAAATCCGACTTCAAAGCGCCGGCAATGTACACCACGCCTTTAGCCGCGGATTCTAAAAATAAGATCCCTCTGCCGTCCAGAAGGCAGCCTAGGCTCCATCATTGTGAATTATTTATTGCAGGGGAATTAAAATGAATTTCAT
This sequence comes from Lithobates septentrionalis, assembly GCA_037952835.1. Classification (NCBI taxonomy): domain Eukaryota; kingdom Metazoa; phylum Chordata; class Amphibia; order Anura; family Ranidae; genus Lithobates; species Lithobates septentrionalis. The sequence goes on from JBBDGP010005282.1 coordinate 40,927, forward strand.
TTCTCCGTACGTGCCGGAGAACAGAATACAAACGCACTCGTTCCTTGAAGAAAATTTTTTTGATATGGGCACGCAAACATGGCCTGCCTTAAAGGGAAGTTGTAACGATTTGGGGTCAACTTTATTTTACATTTTTATTTAATTTTGAATTGATATTATTTTAATCTCTATTTATAAAATGTGGCAAATAGATTTTTTACAGCATTTTTATTTTTTTGTTCATTATTTGGTTTACCGTACAGTATATACTTGAGTATAAGCCGACCCGAATATTTATTTATTTCAGGTGCTTATATAGCGCCGTCAATTTACGCAGCGCTTTACATATGCATTGTACATTCACATCAGTCCCTACCCTCAAGGAGCTTACAATCTAAGGTCCCTAACTCACACTCATACATACTAGGGACAATTTAGACAGGACCCAATTAACCTCCCAGCATGTCTTTGGAGTGTGGGAGGAAACCGGAGAACCCGGAGGAAACCCACGCAGGCACAGAGAGAACATGCAAATTCCAGGCAGGTAGTGTCATGGTTGGGATTCGAACCAGCGACCCTTCTTACTGCTAGGCGAAAGTGTTATCCACCACACCACTGTGCCGCCCTAATATAAGCCGAGGCACCTAATTTTACCACAAAATAACTGGGAAAACGTATTGACTCGAGTATAAGCCTAGGGTGAGAAATGCGCAGCTACTGTAAGTGGAAAAAGAGGGTCAACAATGCCCATTTGCAGCCTCACTGTGCCCATTTGCAGCCATAGGTCCCCCGAACTTCAAACTCGGTAGTTAAGGGTTCCTAGATGCCCCCCTAGCTGCAGCCAAAATTTGGGGTCTCTGAACCCAAAGTGTCCCAAAATGACATTGCTGCAGATGGACACAGTTGACCGAATTTGGGGCCACTTAGTGCTAGGCACCCCAAATTTGGTGTGCAAACCTGGTGGAACTGGCACTACAACTGTCACGTACCTGGTGGGTTGTGAGCCTGAAGTGCAGGAAAAGACCTCCCTTACAGCTCCCACTCCCGTTCCCCTGGAATGGAGACAGAGGACCAGGAGTGAAGAGTGGTATGGGTGCCTGGCAGGATCAACAGTTGCTGAAAGTCCAGTAGTGGTGGCACCCTCTGGAGTCAGGAACCTGAGGAGTAGACTGAGGACAGAGACTGGAATACAGGGCTGGAACCAGGAACAACAGCAGGTAATAGCCTGGAACGCTGGACTGGAACACAGCAGAAGATAGCCTGGAACGCTGGACTGGAACACAGCAGAAGATAGCCTGGAACGCTGGACTGGAACACAGCAGAAGATAGCCTGGAACGCTGGACTGGAACCAGGAACAACAGCAGGTAATAGCAGACTGGAAGCTGGGCTGGAACCAGGAACAACAGCAGGCAATAGCAGACTGGAAGCTGGCTGGAAGCTGGTGTACACAGCGGGGGTCAACAAGCCGGTGGTCAGTAACGGTCGGACAGCAGAGGTACCAGGGGTAATGCAGAGGGATGGTCAGGCAAGCCAAGAGGGTCTGGTGCAGGCGGATAGCAGGATCGTCAAACAGGAAGCCGGGTCAGATAACAGGATACACAGATCAGATCAGGTAACACTCACAGAACGCTGTAGAGCAGACAGCGGGGATGGAGTGTGACAGGCAGGTTTAAATAGCCCGCCTGGCACCAGCGGGAGTGCGCGCGCCCGCACCCGTGAACGCGCGCGCATGCGCAATGGAACCCGTGGCCGAGTTCTCGTGCGCCTGGGACACCGGTTACAGGAAGGATCTTCATGACAACAACATATCCACAGCTGGGGTTCCTAGCACCAAGTGGCCCCGAGATACGGGGCCCCAAAGTCGGTTCAGAAAATGTCAAGTACTTTTCTGCAGCAGAGAATGACATTTTCCGAACCGAATTTGGGGCCCCCGTATCTCGGGACCACTTGGTGCTAGGAACCTTGGATATGTTGTGGTACTAGTTCCACTGGGTTTGCACACCAAATTTGGGGTTCCTAGCACCAAGTGGCCCCGAGATACGGGGCCCCAAAGTCGGTTCGGAAAATTAAATTTTTTGCTGCAGAAAAGTGCTTGACTCGAGTATAAGCCGAGGGGGGCACAAAAAAATGTGCTGGAAAACTCGACTTATACTCGAGTATATACAGTACTTATTTTAACTTTTATTTCCTGATTTCGTTGTGTGTGTATTTATGTGTGCAATATAATATAAATGTGTATATATATATATATATATATATATATATATATACACTGTAAATATATATATATATATATATATATATATATATATATATATATATATGGGTCACGTCTACTGTTCCTCTGGTTCTTAGTGTAGAGATCAGTGTCAAAGTGGACTCCCAATATTCCACCAATATCCAATAGAAATAATGACGGGACACGTTCTCCAATGCAAATATATATATATACAGGAATCCATAGACCGGCAGTTGGGGTACACATCTGTTTTTACTTCATATAGTGATACAAAGTAACACCCGCTGTGCCCATTATGAGGGGTTCTCACCATCCCTGTGCTGAGTTCCCGGGTCTGTACACCCGCTGTGCCCATTATGAGGGGTTCCCACCATCCCTGTGCTGAGTTCCCGGGTCTGTACACCCGCTGTGCCCATTATGAGGGGTTCCCACCATCCCTGTGCTGAGTTCCCGGGTCTGTACACCCGCTGTGCCCATTATGAGGGATTCCCACCATCCCTGTGCTGAGTTCCCGGGTCTGTACACCCGCTGTGCTCATTATGAGGGGTTCCCACCATCCCTGTGCTGAGATCCCGGGTCTGTACACCCGCTGTGCCCATTATGAGGGGTTCCCACCATCCCTGTGTTGAGTTCCCGGGTCTGTACACCCGCTGTGCCCATTATGAGAGGTTCTCACCATCCCTGTGCTGAGTTCCCTGGTCTGTACACCTGATGTGCCCATTATGAGGGGTTCCCTCCATCCCTGTGCTGAGTTCCCGGGTCTGTACACCCGCTGTGCCCATTATGAGGGGTTCCCACCATCCCTGTGCTGAGTTCCCGGGTCTGTACACCCGCTGTGCCCAATATGAGGGGTTCCCACCATCCCTGTGCTGAGTTCCCGGGTCTGTACACCCGCTGTGCCCATTTGGGTGGATGGACTCTTCTAATATATAATGTATAAGTCAGCGGTAGATCTGTGTTGCTGAAGCCAGTGCATTTTCTCACCCTTCCTCTTCTCAGTAAATTCCCCCCATCTTTGTAGTCTTGTTGCCATCAATCACAGTGACACCAGGCTGACCGGAGAACGATGTTCTATGCATTTTAAACTCCATTTATTCACAGATAAATTGGATTTTCTGGATCAGCTGTGAAGTCTCAAAGCAGCCTTGACACCAATATATACGGCAGGAATGTTGGGATGGCTTTAGAATCCAGATGTCTTTTGTGGAACAAACTTCGTTCTTTTCTCTAAATCTGACCCTTCAATGGTTCACCTAAAGTTGTTAACGCTGAACTCCAGGCAGATATAAAGGACACGCGATTATGCGGCTGTGTATTCATTATGAATGTTACATATACACTATCTCATAAAAGTGAGTACACCCCTCACATTTTTGTAAAAATGTTATTATATCTTTTCATGCAATGCTGGCAGCACTCATACGTCTATTTCCCAAAGACAACCTCTGGATATGACGCTGAGCACGTGACCTCAACTTCTTTGGTGGACCATGGCGGGGCCAGTTCTGAGGGGAACCTGTCCTGTTATACCGCTGTATGGCCTTGGCCACCGTGCTGCAGCTCAGTTTCAGGGTCTTGGCAATCTACTTGTAGCCAAGTCCCGGGCCTCTCCAGGCCTAATGGTTACCTCAAGAGTTAAGGATGTCAGCTGTCCTTAGAGTGGGTTACGAGGCATGGTGGGTGCGATGCAAGGTAGATTAATGGGCGCCAGACACTTCTTGAATGCAAAGAGATTTATTGTCTCTTAAACAGAACTGTGGGAGAGAGGGTTTAGGGCCAGGGCACCCTTTAGTATTTGCAATGTCAATTTAGCAGACTCCGAGACTTGTATAGGCAGAAAGCCATGCAGGGAAAGGCATCCAGCAAGACACCACATCTGCATGAGAAGGAACGCTGTCTCCTATGGCAACAATCTTGAAACAGTTTCTAACAAAGGTTGTAATGAACTTTTTCACTTCTCCTTCAATCTCCTATTGTAGATCTTCACTCAACGGAGCTCCCAGTCTCTCTCTCACTAGACTTGCTGATCCACTACCACTGGATCCCCTGAGCTCTTCCAATCTTCTCATTCAGTATCTTCCTCAAGCGTCACCGTCGTGTCCCTGCTGGATCCCCAGCTTGGGACTCACAGATACTTCTCAGACGTTACCCCACTGGCCTGCTCGGTCCCTGCCTTGGCACACAATATTGCTCTGCAATCGTCACCTCCACTGGTTGGGTCCCTGGCTTGACATCTGCTAAAGTCTCCCAATTCTTCACTGCCCCCATGTTGGTGAGAACATTGCTCTGGTACTTGCTTCAGCTACTCACTGTGGTCCCTGGTAAAGGTGGATGGTCCCTTAGTGGCTTCCCCTCTACTTCCGACCACGACAGGTTCTCTGGCCGGCAGAACCGTCTCTTCTGGTTGGACTGCAAGATGCAATCCCATCCCTATGCTGCTCTCTTGCTTCTGGATAGGCCCTCAGACAGCCTAGATGTCTTCTGGATAGGCCTCAGGCTCTGGCCTAGCAGCCCGGGGCAATACAACAAACGTCCACCCAGACAGCTGTCCAGGTGGCACCAAACCCCGATCACCTGACTCCACCCAAATAGATAGGCTCTCCCAGCAGGCCAAGGGATCTAAGAAAATCCCTGCCTATTGGCTGAGACACCCCATTCATACCTAATCTGTCCTTGCAATGCCCTTGTCTTATCTAATGCCACCAGATACCCGGCCATCTAGTGACAGAAGAGAGAAGTGCAGCAATTCCAGAATTGGGGTGAAATCAATTGACCTCCTAACAATTGGCCGAGGCAGATATACCTGGCAAATAAATTTACTAGCAACCCTGCCTGAACTTCAGGGTGCTACATCCTTATAGCCTAGGCCATCTTTATGTAGAGCAACTATTCTTTTTTTCAGATCCTCAGAGAGTTCTTTGCCATGAGGCACCATGTTGAACTTCCAGTGACCAGTATGAGAGAGTGAGAGCGATAACACCAAATTTAACACACCTGCTCCCCATTCACACCTGAGACCTTGTAACACTAACGAGTCACATGACACCGGGGAGGGAAAATGGCTAATTGGGCCAAATTTGGAGATTTTCACTTAGGGGTGTACTGACTTTTGTTGCCAGCGGTTTAGACATTAATGGCTGTGTGTTGAGTTATTTTGAGGGGACAGCAAATTTACACTGTTATACAAGCTGTACACTCACTACTTTACATTGTAGCCAAGTGTCATTTCTTCAGTGTTGTCACATGAAAAGATAAAAGAAAAGATTTACAAAAAATGTGAGGGGTGTACTTACTTTTGTGAAATACTTATATTATTTTATTTTCTATTCTATTCTTTTGTATTCCATTATATTAGTTTCTATTATATTCAGAAGATGATTAATTATTATTCTATTCCTTTATTTTCTATTATATTTCATTTTATTCTTTTATTTTCTATTCAATTTTTTCTATTCTTTTATGTTGCATTTTGTTCTGTTTTACTCTATTATATTATATTATTTTTATTTTCTATTCTATTCTTTTCTATTCCATTATCTTCTTTTCTATTCAGAAGATGGTTATATTCTATTTTCTTTTATTTAATTCAATTTTTTCGTTTATTCTTTTTTATTCTTTTATTTTCTATTCTATTTCATTGTGTTCTTTTATTCTCTATTCTATTTTGTTCTGTTTTACTATTCTATTCTTTCATTTTCTTTATCAATTTTTTTTCTATTCTTCTTATGTTGTATTCTGTTTTACTCTATTACATTATATTATGTTATTTTCTATTCTATTTCTTTATTTTCTATTATATTTCATTCTATTTTTTTATTTTCTATTCAATTTTGTTTCTATTCTTTTATGTTGTATTCTGTTCTGTTTTACTCTATTATATTATATTATATTATTTTATTTTCTATTATATTATATATATAGTTTTATTTTCTATTCTATTCTTTTCTATTCCATTATCTTCTTTTCTATTATATTCATAAGATGGTTGTATTCTATTTTCTTTTATTTAATGAATTTTTTTCTTTTATTCTATTTTATTCTTTTATTTTATATTCTATTTCATTGTGTTTTATATTTGCTGTTCTATTTCGTTCTGTTTTACTATTCTATTCTTTCATTTTCTGTAAAAAAAAAAATTATTCTTCTTATCTTGTATTCTGTTCTGTTTTACTCTATTACATTATCTTATTTTCTTTTCTTTTCTATTATATTTCATTCTATTCTTTTATTTTCTATTCTGTTCTGTTTTACTCTATTATATTATTATTATTATTATACAGGATTTATATATACCAACAGTTTGCGCAGCGCTTTACAACATGAAGGCAGACAGTACAATTACAATACAAATCAATACAGGAGCGATCAGAGGGCCCTGCTCGTTAGAGCTTATAATCTATATTATATATTATTTTATTTTCTATTCTATTTTTTTCTATTTCATTATCTTCTTTTCTATTTTATTCAGAAGATGGTTATATTCTATTTTCTTCTTTTATTTAATTAATGTTTTTCTTTTATTCTATCTTATTCTTTTATTTTCTATTCTATTGCATTGTTTTCTTTTCTTTTCTTTTCTATTTTGTTCTGTTCTACTATTCTATCCTTTCATTTCTATTCAATTTGTTTTTCTATTTTGTTCTGTTTTACTCTATTACATTATCTTATTTTATTTTCTATTCTATTATTTTCTATTCTGTTTTATTCTTTGAATATCGATCCGAAAGCTATTTGAAATTGAATTTGATCAGTCCACCGCGGCTCACTGTATAAGAAGACTCTATCAACTTCTGGAGGAACCTAAGGGTTCTATGGAACCCTGGTTGAGAAAGGCGGCTCCATGACCTCTTGGCTTAGTCTCTACTAGCTGCACAGCTAAGAGGTCATAGACTTCCCACACCTCCCTCTTAGTGTGTCACTATGTGCCTACATTTCCATAAGAAGTAGAGACTGTGTTCTCTCTTCTAATTAGATTAGGGAGCTGCATTTAGTAAAATAACGAACAAATGGCTGATATAAGAACAGGAGAGCAGGAAGATTAAGGTGGAGATAGAATTGTTCTATTGAACGCTCGGTTCAAAGAATCAAAGTAGTTTCTACAGAGAACTGTAGAACATATTTTCCTCATACTATAGTACTGCTTTTATCAACCCCCAATGATGCTGAGGAACGGAACGGTATAGACTCTGGAAGATGGCATATTATTATTATTATTATTATTATTCAGGATTTATATAGCACCAACAGTGCTTTACAATATAAAAAAGGGAGACAATACAGTTATAATACAATACAATACAATAGGATTAAGAGGGCCCTGCTCAGAAGAGCTTACAATCTAATAATATGAATAATATAAAATATTGTGTGGTATTGGGGTGATTATATTCATTTGGCAGATGTGTTTTGCAATGAGTTACACCATTTAAAGCTGCATTTTAGGGCATGGCAGCCCACTTTTATTAAACAGAACAGGGATTTCCAACATGAAAAGTCAACTGAAAGTACCAAGCCACCTTGCTTCCTTGTCAGCTGCTCTACCAACCCCTCTGAATGTGTTGCCCAGCTGTTCTGGCTCTCTCAACACACTCTGCTCTGCTGCATGGCCCAATCCTGGCCTCTGGATAGGGGTTCTCCTGACACCCCAATAGGAGTCGACCTGACTCCTGGGACGAGACCTCCTGTCTCCTGGCTGGGGTGCCTTTGACTCCTGGGACGAGACCTCCTGTCTCCTGGCTGGGGTGCCTCTGACTCCTGGGACGAGACCTCCTGTCTCCTGGCTGGGGTACCTCTGACTCCTGGGACGAGACCTCCTGTCTCCTGGCTGGGGTACCTCTGACTCCTAGGACAAGACCTCCTGTCTCCTGGCTGGGGTGCCTCTGACTCCTGGGATGAGACCTCCTGTCTCCTGGCTGGGGTACCTCTGACTCCTAGGACAAGACCTCCTGTCTCCTGGCTGGGGTGCCTCTGACTCCTGGGACGAGACCTCCTGTCTCCTGGCTGGGGTACCTCTGACTCCTAGGACAAGACCTCCTGTCTCCTGGCTGGGGTACCATTGACTCCTGGGACGAGACCTCCTGTCACCTGACTGGGGTGCCTCTGACTCCTGGGATGAGACCTCCTGTCTCCTGGCTGGGGTGCCTCAGAACCTGTTTACTTCATATGTGTCCTGGATTTAAAGGGATGATGTGGCAACCCTTCAAATGTCTCCTGGCTGTAGTGTCTCTGACTCCTGGGATGAGACCTCCTGTCTCCTTGCTGGGGTGCCTCTGACTCCTGGGATGAGACCTCCTGTCTCTTGGCTGGAGCCCATCTGACTCCTGGGACGAGACCTCCTGTCTCCTGGCTGAGGTGCCTCTGACTCCTGGGACGAGACCTCCTGTCTCCTGGCTGGGGCCCTTCTGACTCCTACGACTAAGGCTATTGCCGAAACGCGTCAGTTTTATTGTTTTATTGTCACTCTGATGTACCAATAAACGACACTTGAAGGACTGCAGTTTTGCCGGCTCTTCTTACTACTGTTCCTTCTGACTCCTGGGACGAGACCTCCTGTCTCCTGGCTGGGGCCCCTCTGACCCCTGGGTGAGACCTATGTCTTCAATATGGGAGCTTTCTTCGAATCGGAGGCTGTTTCCAAACTAGGAGCCCTGAGCTGTCCTCAGGCTTGAGTATATAATGACCCTGCATACATGTGAACCCTTCCCACACAGGCTGCAGGCATCTAGCAAAAAATCCTGACACGAGATTGAAGGTTCCATCCCACACTTTTTACTTTTTAAACCTTCAAATTTAAAGCCCCAATCCAGGTTTACAGAATCCAGAGAAAGCCAAAAACACAGCTTGCTCTGCTCAGAAACGGTCGTCTGAAACCTCACAGCAAGACCCCTTTCACACTGAGGTGCTTTACAAGCGTTTTTGTGCTAGAAATAGCGGCCTGTAAAGCGCCAGTGTGAAAGTCCGAGTGCACTGGGGGCAGTGCGCTTGCAGGACAGGAAAAAAAGTCCTGCAAGCAGCATCTTTGGGGCGGTGGTGAATACACCGCCCCTCCACCGCCCCTGCCCATTGGAATGAACGGGCAGCGCTGGGGCGGTAGTGGTAAAGCGTCGTTAGTTTCAGCGCTTTTCAGCCGCTGGGGGGGCACTTTTAACCCCCACTAGCGGCCGAATAAAGGGTTAAAAGCGCCCGTGTTGCGGTGATGCCGAAGTGCTTTGCAGGCGCTTTGGCAGCGCTGCCCGTTCATTCCAATGGGCAGGGGCGGTGGGGGTTAAAAGTGCCCCCCCAGCGGCTGAAAAGCGCTGAAACTAGCGGCGCTTTACCACTACCGCCCCAACGTGAAAGTAGCCTAAACCTTAACGCAAATTCAGTGTAATTTTCCCCATGCGTTTCCACAGTGGCAGGTCCTCACACTGTCCCATATGACAAAGCAAAAACTCGCCTGGATACCAAAATGTGCACGCACGATTTTTTTGACCTGCAATTGCAAAATGATATTTTCATTTTGCTTTAAACGGTTTGTTCCCACGGTGATTCCCACTCCAATTATCTGCAGTCTTCTCTGGAATGTAAAGTGTGTAAGGAAAGTTGGTTGGCGGCCAGGAGAGTATTGCAGCGATATGCAGCGCCCAGCTTCTATTATCGCATAAATAGGATGATTACAGGCCTGCAGAAAAAAAAACGCTAAGTCTTGTGATTTATCCCACATTTATACTCTTCATATACAGACAATAAGAGAAGGAGATGAAGGAGGAGATTTACAGCTGCCTGGGGATATCCTGGGAGAGGTGCCAATAGTATAACACGGCATGAAATGGATGGTGGCCAAAGGGTGCCTGCGGTTTACCTTCATTACAGGAGACACTTATATCTGAGTGATCCTCCGTGACATTATTTCTCCTTGCTGTACACATGATATGACTGTACGCTGTTACTGCACGAGCCAAGAGTCCTGGTGTGTCATGTATGATTATGTACCGAACAGTGGAGAAGACCTTCCTAGTGGTGTACTTCATTTAGACCTGGGAACGCAGACTTGAAAGGCCTATCGGCATCCTACCTGCTTGCGGCTTCTCTTTGGGGGATCCAGCTTAAACTGCATGGCCAATAATTGGTGGAAACCCGACCACCACACCCATATGAGCTTGTTGCATATCGCATTCCAAAACCATGGGTTCTCCCTTTCACGGCAGCCTGCACTCTTCTGGGAAGGCTTTCCACATGGTTTTGGAGTGTGTCTGTTGGGATTTGTGTCCATTTAGCCAAAAGAGCATTTCTGAGGCCGTGTACTGAAGTTGGAGGAGAAGACCTAGCTCACAGTTAGCGTTTCACTTCATCCCAAAGGTGTTCAGTAGGGTTGAGGTCAGGACTCTGCGCAGGACGCCTGAGTTCCTCCAAACCAAATTGGTCAAACCATGTCTTTGTGGAGCTGGCTTTGTACGCGGGGGCACAGTCATGCTGGAAAAGAAAAGGGTCTTCTCCAAACTGTTGCCACATTAGTCATTAAAGTAGGAGGATGGGCAAATATCTGGGGGATTCTGATAAGTCACCCCCCCCATAAACAAGAAAACTGCCTTGCAATACATTCCAGGTCAGGCCTCTTTGTGGGCCACCCAACTTCCCCTGAGGAGAAACAATAGATTCACTTTAATGGTCACCCTGCCAGCTGCCTATACCTACCATGCCTTACTTAGGGGTAAGTGTCACACTTACCCCTAACGCATGAGGTCCGACACTATAGCAGGCTACTGTGTTCTTCACCTACAGCAGCCCCCTTTCCCAAAAGGCAAGCAGGCCTCCCAGTACTCGGCTGCCCCCAGGACTTATACACAATGCTATAGTGTCTGGCCACCACTCCAGGGTATGCGCGAACTGAGCAAAGCAAACAGGTACTTGTGGTTGTCAGACAGGCAGAGTGGTTCAATGACGGTCCAGGTAAAAGGAAGGCAGGGTTCAGAGAATAGTCGATATCCGATCCGAGGTCATACACCGGGAAATCCAATCTAGCAAAGCAGACAAACAGGCAGCTTAATCAGGCATTACACACTCTATTAGTACATGGAACATAGGGCGCTTCTGTCCTGGGGGTTAGTCTTCAAATGTGGATGAATAGGGGTATCGCAGTGAACTAGGGGGGTATTGTACTGGTTTGGAGGCAGCTCTTCTGGTGAGTAAAAGGAACTCAACTGACAAGAAAAGGAAGTGGAGAAGGCGCCTCTAAGTGCAGTATTAACAATGTAATACACTTACAGCATAGAAGTAAAAACTGGGCATATCCGTTCATCACTGTGAGCCTCTGTTCCTGCCCCTGTGGCTCTGGCTCCTCTGGCCGACCATCAGCAGTGGTGGTGGGGGGGATAGTAAAGCAAGCCAAGGAAGGACCTGTCACAAGGCCGTGGTGGAACGCATGCCTCGCTCATGGACCGCACAGGGAGGAAGTGATATCTGGGGAGGGGTAACACGTTTCGGAGCATGTGCACACGAGCTCCTTCGTCAGGACAGGAACGGAGCCTCACGGTGATGATCGGATATGCCCTTAGAGGAGCCTTCTCCACTTCCTATTACACAATCTATCACAAGCATGAGATTGCAGTCTTGGCTAGCTTATATCAGGTTTGGTCTCCACCCAGAGACTGACCACAATCAATCACCTTGTAGGTGGACAGACAGACAAGGAGAATGACACAGCCAAAACCAGGATGCTGGAATCAGCAAACTATGACGGAGCAGGAGTGCACACGTTCCTGACAGTCAGAACACCTAACATTTCTGTTAAAGGTGAAGTCTTTGGGGCTGGTTACATAGTTTCTTTTTCTTTATCTTGAAGCATTCAAGGCCTCCCCACCATAGTTCCTTCTTTCTTCTCCTCCCTTCTTGAGGTCTCAATGAACCAGCAGATGTGCAACCATTGGAACCCCAACACAGAGGTTCCCCCAGCTCTTGAGGGACGTATAGAAGTCACTGGGTGTTTCCACTCTCCAGAATTAATCAGACATTTCACTCTTGGGTGGGTGGATGATTTAGTGGCCATCCTCACATTGTCCATTGGCCGTGGGAGGTCTCTTCCGCCATGATGTTCCTGTTCATGCGTTCCTGAGGCTCAGCGTTGTGTGCCCGGCCACAAACAAGCTGAAGATGTTAGGGAGATAAATGTAACTGTGTGTCAGGATGGAAATGATTACTCTAACCCCATATCTACCAAATACCGTATATCTTTCCTCAAGCTCAGAGTGCTGGACTAAGCAATGGGGACACCTTGTCCAGACATCCATCATCCTGGTGTGTTTAGGAATCTGTTCATAATAAGAATGACTTATTTCTGCTTTATGACTTTCATTCATACGTATACCTTGGAATGAGCGGGGCCTAGGTTGGGCTGTGCTGTATTCTCACTCGATGGAAAGAATCCTCGTTCTCGGTGGAAAACGTTTCACTTGTGTTTTTTTTTTTTGTCTAATTTGTGTTCATCAACATTTTATTGTAACGTTTTTGATAAAATGCATACAAGTCAGGGTTGCTATGGGATGATATGTCATGTGGCCCTACTACAAAATCATTAAGGGGCCCCTGTGCCCCCTCCACTCTCAAAGGTAGTTCCTCTAGTGATGCAGAGCATTAGTTACTTTCATACAAAATATATTTACATTTATGTCATCTAAATCCAAATGTTATTTCTACTATCACTGTGCAGCAAGGAGTGCTGCCCCCCCTTTGCCGCACAGCACTTGCATGGTTTGCTCTGGCTAAATTTACAGTCCTTTATAAAAATAGACAAAATCTAACTTCGGGAAAGTTTTGTTTAAAAAAAATAATCCGAGCCCCACAGGTTTTTTTAAATAATAAAGCAGCTCAGACTGCAATTTTCATTGCTAATCTGGAGCTGTCTCTCGCAGTACCTCTTCCTGCCCACAAGATTTCCTCAGTTCTCCATGTTGAGTGATGCTCAGGGTCACTCTGCCCATATGACTGGGGACTCTACTGTGACATCATTGGGTCCACCTCAGAAAAGGTGCAGGCTGCAATACTCATTATTAATCTGGAGCTGTCCCTTGTAGTACCCTTCCTTCCACATAAGATGTCCTTAGTCTTCCAGGTTGAGTGACGCCCAGGGTCACTCAGCCTATATGACTGGGGACTCTACTGTGAATGCAGGACCTTATGGGTCCACCCCAGAAAAGGTGCAAGCTGCAATACTCATTATTAATCTGGAGCTGTCCCTTGCAGTACCCTTCCCTCCACATAAGATGTCTCACTCCTCAGTCATCCAGGTTGAGTGATGCCCAGGGTCACTCAGCCCATATAACTGGGGACTCTACTGTGAATGTAGGACATCATGCGTCCACCCTTTAGAAAAGGCTCAGGATGCAATACTCACTTTTAATCTGGAGCTGTCCCTTGCAGTACCCCTTCCTCCCCAAAAGATGTCCACAGTCTTCCAGGTTGAGTGACGCCCAGGGTTACTCAGCCCATATGACTGGGGACTCTACTGTGAATGCAGGATGTCATGGGTCCACCTCAGAAAAGGCTCAGACTGCAATACTCATTTTTAATCTGGAGCTGTCTCTTGCAGTACCCCTTCTTCACCATAAGATGTCCTCAGTCTTCCGGGTTGATGGGCCCACAGGGTCACTCAGCCCACATGACTGGGGACTCTACTGTGAATGCAGGACCTTATGGGTCCACCTCAGAAAAGGTGCAGGCTGCAATACTCATTATTAATATGGAGCTGTCCCTTGCAGTACCCCTTCTTCCCCATAAGATGTCCTCGGCCTTTCAGGTTCAGTGATGTCCAAGGTCACTCAGCCTATATAAATGGGGACTCTACTATGAATGCAGGATGTCATGGGTCCACCTCAGAAAAGGCTCAGGCTGCAATACTCATTTTTTAATCTGGAGCTGTCCCTCACAGTACCTCTTCTTCCCCAAAAGATGTCCTCAGTTTTCTAGGTTGAGTGATGCCCAAGGTCACTCAGCCCATATGACTGGGAATTCTACTGTGAACACAGGACGTCATGGGTCCACCCCAGAAAAGGCTCAGGCTGCAATACTCATTTTTAATCTGGAGCTGTCCCTTGCAGTACCCCTTCTTCCCCATAAGATGTCCTCAGTCTTCCAGGTTGACAGGCCCTACAGCTACAGCAGCCATTCTCAAGCAGGGTTCCTTTAGATGTGGCTAGGGGATCCTTGAGCTGTGGCTGATTTACCTTCTGTTTGATGGTGTCTACATAGTTCTGAGCTAATGCCACTTGGAGGAGCCAGTGGTATGACACCAATTATCTTTATAGCTCTCTGTAAGGGGGCAATTCTTACCACCACTGTAAAAAAGGGCATTCTTCTCAGTAAACACCAAAGTAAGGGGCATTGTTCCCATGGACCCCTAATGAATGGGTTTTATCAGGGGTTCCCCAAGACCTGAAAATAATTTTAAGGGTTCCCCTGGGGTAAAAAGGTTGAGAAAGGCTGCCCTACAGGGTCACTCAGCCCACAAGACTGGGGACTCTACTATGAATGCAGGATGTCATGGGCCAACTCCCTTAGGGGTGTCTTATTGTGTAATCAGGTCATCACTGCTCTCTGCATCATCAAGGATCGGCCACTGCCAGAAGACCGGGGAGGAAGAAGGCCCAGCAAGTTACCTGACCAGCCTGAAGAAACCTTTGGAAACCTTTTGTTTGACAATATCTTGCCTAAATAACAAGATTCGCCCCTCGTAGTCTTCAAACTTTTATCAAGATTCACCCAACTGTTTGTTAACCGAACCCCCGGGGCAGATATGCGCTCATCCCTAGTAAGGCCCATAAGCTCCTCCACCAATGAACTAGATCAAGGGATAGGGAAGCTATCTCCAACGTGAATCCAGTGATACTCTACCTTTAAACACTGGTAAACGTTAAACTAAGCGAAGGAAGCACAATACACCTTTAAAAAAAAATTAAAATCTATATGCAGTTGAAAAAGAGGGAGGGGGAGGAGGCAGGGCAAGATGAGATTGGGTTTAGGGTGAAGGTCCGCTTTTGGTCTAGAGGTAGAGGAGAAAGCTCTGATACTTACCTTATTCTTTGCTCTGGCGCGCTCCTCTTCTCTCCAATCCTCCAGGTGGTGGTTGGGCTCTTGCTGTCCTCATGTACAAGGCAGGACTATCAGTCAGCAATGCGACCACCCCCGCCAGAGTGCCTTAGAAAAGAGGCTTCAAGGGGCCGGTGGGACAGCATGATGGAAGCCCACTGGAGCAAGAATTAAGGTAAGTATAACAACTTATGCCCCTACCCCTGGACTCAACGGGCATTTAACCCTTGCAGTGCGGGGGGAGGATGGGGGTACTGAAGGGTGTGTGCACTGCAAGGGTTGTTTTTTGTCATACAGAGGGTCCCGTTTTAAATTGCATACATCTCATGTGAATCAAGCAATATTAAGCCTTGAAGTCACCTTGAAGTCAACCCCAATGACATCATTTTATATCTTCGGAGAGTGAACTATTTACACACATCCATGCCTTCTCTATACGTTATTTCCTGCAATGTATTAATATCTCCTTCCACTGGGACTCTATCCACAGATCTTACCACAGCAGAGGAAACCATTAAGTGCAGGAGAATCGGCAGCTTTTCCTGCCCCGGCGGCCTATGAGGCGAGCGTCAGAGGAAACGCTCCACATCGCCACTTCCATGTGTTTCCTATCTCGCCTCTCGAAGAGATCTTCCTATTTGTAGAAAGCATCTCCCAGCTCTGGATTCCTCTCCGGGACGTCATCTCCATATTCAGGTGTGAGGCCATTGTTCGATGGCGGGTGCAGGCCGCATTCCGCCGTTTAATGACGGGAAACGTGAAGATCTGTCTGATGTGATATCGGAACTGTATAAACACGACCCACGGGGGAACCAGATATGAAACAGAACAATGGGCTATGAGGGTGGTCTCCAAACTGCTGCCCAGGGGCCAGATGCGGCCCTTTGCTTGCTTTTATCTGGCCCCTTGGGCACTATTCCTCCCAGTGATACCACAATATCTCCCAATGACATCAATAATGGCACCCAATGATAGGGCACAAATCCTGCCACTGACACTAAAGATGGGGCACAATTCCTCCCATTGACACCAACAATCATACCCTATAACACCAATAATGGGCCACAATTCCTTCCACTGACAGCAATGATGGGCCACAATTCCTCCCACTGATATCAATGATGGGGCACAATTCCTCCCACTGATACCAATGATGGGACACTATTCCTCCCACTGGTACCAATAATGGGACACTATTCCTCCCACTGATACCAATGATGGGGCACTATTCTTCCCACTGATACCAATAATGGGACACTATTCTTCCCACTGACACCAATGATGGGACACTATTCCTCCCACTGATACCAATGATGAGGCACTATTCCTCCCACTGATACCAATGATGAGGCACTATTCCTCCCACTGATACCAATGATGGGACACTATTCCTCCCACTGATACCAATGATGGGGCACTATTCTTCCCACTGATACCAATAATGGGACACTATTCTTCCCACTGACACCAATGATGGGACACTATTCCTCCCACTGATACCAATGATGAGGCACTATTCCTCCCACTGATACCAATGATGAGGCACTATTCCTCACACTGAAACCAACGATGAGGCATTATTTTTTCCCACAGATGTCGGAACCTTTTCTACTCACACTGGCCACTGTCTGCCCCCCCCCCCCCCCCAAAGTCTGAAGGACAGTAAACTGGCCCTTTATTTAAAAAGTTTGGGGTCCCCTGATCTATAATATGTAGATCGAGGAGGAAGAATTCCTGCCAGTGACACTATAGAGGGGGCACAATTCCTCCCACTGACACCAACAATGGTCCCCTATGACACCAATCACAGCTGATCACAGTGTACATAGGAAGTGCCGGCTATCCGCATTCCTCTATTCACGGTGACAGCGAGCGAGTAGAGGAGAGATGATAAGCGGCTCTCCTGACGGGGGGGGGGGGGGATCTCCACTGAAATCAGTGCAGTGATTATCAGTGCAGCCCCATCAGTGGTGCCCATCAATGATGCCAATCAGTGCCCATCAGTGATGCCTGTCAGTGCATCGACATCGGTGCTGCCTATCAGTGCCCATCAATATCGTCTATTAGTGCCCATCAGTGCCGCCTATCAGTGCCCATCAATGCCCCCATCAGTGCCCATCAGTGGCACCTATTAGTGCCACATATCAGTGCCGCATCAGTGCCAACTATCAGTGGCGCATATCAGTCCCCCCTATTAGTGCCCATCAGTGAAGGAGAAAAAAATGGCTTATTTACAATATTTTATAACAGAAATCAAGAAAACCTTTTTTTTTTTTTTTTCAACATTTTTAGTCTTTTTCTGTTTGTTTTGCAAAAAATAAAAACCCCGGTAGTGATTAAACACCACCAAAAGAAATCTCTATTTGTGGGAAAAACAATGATAAAAATGTCCTCTGTGTACAGTGTTGCATGACCACGTAATTGTCATTCAAAGTATGACAGCGCTGAAAGCTGAGAATTGGCAGGAAGGGGGGGTGAAAGTGCCCGGTATTGAAGGGGTTAAAAGAATATAATTTTTATTCGTAAATATATAAAAGTAATTATCATGGGATATCATAAAATATGTGGCTCCAGGATGATATATCTACCAATCTAATTCTCATACAATATCCCGGTGAAAAGGTCCGACGCATTTCCGTCAAAAGAGTCTCGCTCTTCTTCAGGGGTAAAAGCCGGATATCATCTAAACAACATCATAAATCATCAAATCAGAAACAGTAAACAACAACAACAACAAAAAAAGCCTCTGTCATACGAGAATATTCGTGGGAATTTCCGTACGAATTCTCTTTCACCGGTTTCCGATTTTCTGTGAAACATCGAGAAAAATCGGACAAACGTTCGCTCCCGATTTTCTTATAGTGTGTACCCCACTTTATAGCAGGACTGCGACACTGTGGCGGACAAATCGGATACAAATTTCCCGTAAATTCAATCCGCAAATCGGAAGACAGATCGTCTGTGGTTTTTCTTTTTTCTTGCATGCAAGTCGCATATCAAAAATGGAGAGTTTACTAAAGTTACCAAAATTCTCGTAACAATAAAGAATAAAAGAATCGGAAGTGATGTGACGTGTTGTATTCTTATTGTATTTTTGGACGACAACTGTACTGATTAACCCCTTCAATACCGGGTGTGGACTTACACCCCCTTCCTGCCCAGGACAATTTTCAGCTTTCAGCGCTGTCACACTTTGAATGACAATTACGCGGTCATGCTACACTGTAACCATGTGACATTTTTATCATTTTTTTCACACAAATATAGCTTTCTTTCGGTGGTATTTAATCACTTCTGGGTTTTTTATTTTTTTCCTAAAAAAAAAATAAGACTGAAAATTTTGAAAAAAAAAAAAGTTTTTTTTTAGTTTCTGTCAGTAAATTTTGTAAATAAGTAATTTTTCTCCTTCACTGATGGGCACTGGTGGGTGGCACTGATGGGCACAGATATGCGACACGGAGAGGTGGCACTGATGGACATTGATAGGTGGCATTGATGGGCAGCAGTGGGGGGCAGCAGTGATAGCCAGCAGTGACTGGCATCACTAATGGGTACTGATTGCTTACACTTGTGGGCACTGCTTGCTGGCACTGGTGGGCACTCACTGCTGGCACTGGTGGGCACACTGCTGGCACTGGTGGGCACACTGCTGGCACTGGTTTGCACTCACTGCTGGGACTGGTGGGCACACTGCTGGCACTGGTGGGCACTCACTGCTGGGACTGGTGGGCACACTGCTGGCACTGGTTTGCACTCACTGCTGGGACTGGTGGGCACACTGCTGGCACTGGTGGGCACTCACTGCTGGGACTGGTGGGCACACTGCTGACACTGGTGAGCACTCACTGGTGGGCACACTGCTTGCACTGGTAAGCACTCACTGCTGGGACTGGTGGGCACACTGCTGGCACTGGTGGACACTCACTGCTGGGACTGGTGAGCACTCACTGCTGGGACTGGTGGGTACACTGCTGGCACTGGTGGGCACTCACTGCTGGGACTGGTGAGCACTCACTGCTGGGACTGGTGAGCACTCACTGCTGGGACTGGTGAGCACTCACTGCTGGGACTGGTGGGCACACTGCTGGGACTGGTGGGCACTCACTGCTGGGACTGGTGAGCACTCACTGCTGGGACTGGTGGGCACACTGCTGGCACTGGTGGGCACTCACTGCTGGGACTGGTGGGCACTCGCTGCTGGGACTGGTGGGCACACTGCTGGCACTGGTGGGCACACTACTAGCACTGGTGAGCACTCACTGCTGGGACTGGTGGGCACTCACTGCTGGGACTGGTGGGCACACTGCTGGCACTGGTGGGCACTCACTGCTGGGACTGGTGGGCACACTGCTGGCACTGGTGGGCACACTACTAGCACTGGTGAGCACTCACTGCTGGGACTGGTGGGCACTCACTGCTGGGACTGGTGGGCACTCACTGCTGGGACTGGTGGGCACACTGCTGGCACTGGTGGGCACACTACTAGCACTGGTGAGCACTCACTGCTGGCACTGGTGGGCACTCACTGCTGGCACTGGTGGGCACACTGTTGGCAATGACGAGGCGCTTTATTGTAACCAGTGCCCTGATTACATCCCTTGATGTCCTCTGTGAGGAGATGCCACTGATCAGCTCTCCTCACCTCACACTCTATCAGTGTGAGGTGAGGAGAGCCGATTACCGGCATTTCCGTGTTTACATGTGACTGGCTGTGATTGGACACCGCCGATCACATGGTTAAAGAGCAGCGGACGCAGCTCTTTACAGAGATCGGATCGCGCCGTGTTGCTAGGACACGACAGCCGCGATCGCCACGCTGCGTGCCCCCGCGGGCGCGCAAGAGCGGCCGTTCAGGAACGCTGTCATACTGTACGACGTCCACCCAGAACGAGAGCCGCAGGTGGTTAATCGCAAACCGTATGATCTACGAGAAAAAATTTGGTGCTTTTCCCCATCGGATAATATCGGATGAACTTTCGCGATCGGTTCTCGAAAAAGCTCTGTACTAACGATCCGATTATCCTTACGATCGCTTCAAAAGCGGTATTTTCCGTCCGATTTTCAGATCGTGTGTACGGGGCCATACATTATACAATTTCTTGTACAATTTCCTTTAGATTTACCAAAACTCTATAATAGGAGGTCAAACCTAAACACTTTCAATTTGTATGCAATCAGGCTGGTCCCTTCTACTACATAGTTGAAGGTAAATCTAATTGAACAAGAAAATTGTATAATGTATGGGCGGCTTAAGTAAACACTTTTTTGGTGGACCGGTGACACCAATACAGTAATCAGTGCTAAAAAAAGATATGCACTGTCACTGTACTAACGACACTGGCTGGGAAGGGGGTTTAACATCAGGGGGGTGATCAAAAGGTTAAATGCGTTCCTAGGGAGCTGCTTGTGCGTTCCTAGGGAGCTGCTTGGTAACTGTAGGGGGAGGTGCTTGTACTGGGGGGGAAGACAGAGATGTGTGTCCCTGCTTAGCAGAAACACAGGATCACTACCTTCCCTATGGGCAGACCGCCGTTCTGCCTCTTTCAGGAATGATCGGCGGTTCCCGGTGGACGTTGAGTCTGCCAGACCTGCTGATTGGCTGTCCAAGCACAGCGGGCGCGCGCCCCCGACCCGGAGGTGCAAAATCACGTACCTGTATGAGATTTTTGCACAGGAGAGCCGCCTTGCTGCTGTATATGGACTGTATGCGGTTAACCACTTGTCTACCATGCCATTTATAAACGTATATATGGCACTCTTGGTACAGAATTGGTTAATCCTGAAGTCGATTTCCTAAAGATCGCGGGGAGAAGCCTTCTTTGCATTATCCCCTCAGTACTTGGCACCGCTTCTCATTCTATCGAATCGATAGGATCCCTTCGGTCGCGTTCTTACAGATATGTAATCAGACGTTCGGCGTGGACCATCATCTGCCCGCGTAATTGCATGACCGACCTCGGCGATCAAAAAGGAGTCGGTGCAGCCGCCCGCGGTTTAAAAGGTTGCCCAGAAAGTGTCGTGTCGGTTGGAGAGTTTATTTTAAAAAATGCGCGGCCGCTCACCCCCCCCGCACCCCGCTAAGTGCTCAATTATTTTTCCACCTTGACGTTGCGGCTCCATTATCTGCATTCCTAAACATCATCGTTTCCTCTTTTTATACGTTTCCTGACATTCGCGCGGCTAAAAATATCCCCCCTCAGCGGAATAAACTCCGGAGACCATACTATAGAAGGACGGCCGCTCGCTACGGGGGGGGGGGGGGGGGGGGCATAACTCTGCCGTCGTGACAGTTTGGGATCACCGGCCTTAAAGCGAATTTAACCACTTCCGGACCACCCGGCCGTCGTTATACGCCGGTACTTTGACGTTAATTACCGGGGTTATGGCAGCAGATAGGCGCCCCCCCCCCCCCCCCCCAGTATTTTCTGAAACAGCGGGGCGGCCCGCTTTAAGGTAAAAGTGGTCTCCGCGGCACATTCAGCTTTTATCGGCGGCAGGAGAGGCGCCCCCCTCCTGCCACGTCCCGGCCCGTCTCCAGTGCTTACCGGAAACCATCGGTAGCGGCGGAGATGATCCAATCCTTTCCCCTGCTTGGCACTAAGTCAGGTGAGGGAATGATGCCCCCCCCACTCGACTCAATGCCGTTGGATGACAGAAGCGAACGGCAAACGGCCTTGAAGGGACAACTTTTTTTTTAATTGAAAAAAAAAAACAAAAAACATTTTTTTATTGAAAAAAATAAAACGTTTTTTTTATTGAAAAAAATAAAACTTTTTTTATTGAAAAAAAAAACATAATGGAAAATTTTAGAATAAAGAAAAAATGATTGTAATGTCAATTAAAGTAAAAGAATAGTAAAAAGTCAACTTGCAAAAAACAAAACAAAAAGAAACATAGAAACACTACAAAAAAATAGAAAAAAGGAAAAGAAGTAAAAAAAAAGAAGGTTAAGAAACATGAAGCAGAAAGTATTCTGGTAAAATTTTTGTAATTGTATTTAAAAAAAAAAAAAAATAGAAAAAAAAATACATTCAAATGCAAATAACACCTGCAAAATAAAGCTTTCTGGATTATTGTCAAATTGTGGAAAAAAAAGCAAAATAACAAAATGGAAAATTCTAGAATAAAGACAAATGATTGTAATATCAATTAAGGTAAAAGAATAGTATAAAGTAAGACTAGCCATACTGTAAATGGGTCGAATTTCAAAAGAATGTTCTTTTCGAAAATTTAGAAGTTTTTTGATCTGATGGTGCCAACGTTGATTTCCAAATTCGACCAACCAAGCCTTCAATTTCACCTCATGTTGCTACAGAAAAGAATTTTCTTCTCTTTCCAGGAATTTTCTTTTCTTGCACTCATGTGCATTTCTTTTTGGATTATATTTCTGGCACAATTCTCCCATCATTGATTAGAAAATCGTTTGTTTTTCCAAAAAATTATCCAACATGCCTGATCACTCAAAATTGATGGCCGAATGCTTGAATTACTGACACGGAGTCAAAGCCAGTCTCAAGTTTATATTGAGACCTCTTTCCAGAAACGGTTCCTCCTGATGGGAACCTGAAGGTTAGCCTGAGAGACAGCGGCTCCTGGTCTAGATCAGGATGATTGGAGATGACATCTGGGGGGGGGGCCCAATTTCAATGCCTAGTCTCAACAGGAGATCGTCTGATCCAGGAGAAATCTTTACATAGAATCTATCTTACCCCAGCCAGCAGTGGTGGCTCATCCATAGGGGGCGCACAGGCGCCACCCCCCACCCCCCCAGCAGTAAAAAAAAAAAGAAAAAAAAGCCCTTAAAAAAAAAAAGGAAGCGAAACGTCAAGGCGCTTTATTTGCAGGATTTTTACCTGCTCTGTGGCGCATTCCATTGCGCCGAACTACTTCCGCCGGTGCTTTGTTCTTGGCGTTAAGACGTTACTTCCGGTTTACCTGTGCCAGAGGGAAACCAGAAGTGATGTCAGAAGCTCCGTGGAATGCACGGCCCGAGCGGAGATGGCAAGTAAGGCTGCAAAATAGGTGAACTGCGCTCGCCATGCTTGGCACTCACAGTCCACTCAGCTGTGTTAGGAAAGCAAATGACTATCTGTTACCTGTCACCTGATTGGCTGAAACGACAGGCGCCGCTATTGGACGCCTATCAGGAGGCAGGAAACGCATAAAGGCCCCCGCTCGTCGCCGTCACCTGCTGCCCAACAGACACAAGGTAAGTGCCGGGCAGACGGTGAGCGGGCGGGGGGCACACTGGCAGCATTTAATGGGCACACTGGCAGCATTTGATGGACACACTGGCAGCATATGATGGGCTGTTGGGCACACTGGCAGCATTTGATGGGCAGTTGGGCACACTGGCAGCATATAATGGGCAGTTGGGCACACTGGCAGCATTTGATGGGCAGTTGGGCACACTGGCAGCATTTGATGGGCACACTGACAGCATATTATGGGCAGCTGGGCACACTGGCAGCATTTGATGGGCACACTGGCAGCATTTGATGGGCACAGTGGCAGCCTTTGACACAGTAGCTGCGTTTGATGGCACAGGGGCTGCATTTGATGGCACAGTGGCAGCGTTTGATGGGCACAGTAGGAGCGTTTGGCACAGTAGCTGCGTTTGATGGCACAGTGGCTGTGTTTGATGGCATAGTGGCTGCGTTTGATGGGCACAGTGGCTGCGTTTGATGGGCACAGTAGCTGCATTTGATGGCACAGTGGCTGCGTTTGATGGCACAGTGGAATGTGTTTTATGGGCACAGTGGCTGTGTTTGATAGGCACAGTAGCTGCGTTTGATGGCACAGTAGCTGCGTTTGATGGCACAGTGTCTGCGTTTGATGGCACAGTGTCTGCGTTTAATGGCGCAGTGACTGCGTTTGATGGGCACAGTGGCTGCATTTGATGGGCACAGTAGCTGCGTTTGATGGGCACAGTGGCTGCGTTTGGCACAGTGGCTGCGTTTGGCACAGTGGCTGCGTTTGATGGGCACAGTGGCTGCGTTTGATGGGCACAGTGGCTGCGTTTGGCTCTTCCAGCCAGTCACCTCCATCTCCATCCCCCCTTACGGTTGAGGTAAGCTTGCTGAAAGTGGTTGAGCCCTTGGCTACCACTAGGGCTGTAGGAACTCTTCTCACCCTCCTGTTGTTCTATGCCAAGAAATGGATTATCCGGTCATGGAAGAGATCTTCTGCCCCAGCTTTGGCTTCCTGGAAATCCCTAGTTAACAGAGCAGTCCCTTTTTATGAAACAACATATCTAAGTAGGGGGGTCCCGGCCAAGTTCGACTAAGTTCGATAAGGTATGGGGGGTGGGGGGCTGAATGCCATCCACTGACACTTTATTACATGCATCATCCTTTATGGAAGACAGGGACGTCTTTGAGCCAGCTGACTGAATATTAGCTCCCTCTTGGAGGCTCATCAAATGTGCATATCTGTCTGGGCAAAATTTTAACTGTCGGGGGGGGGGGGGGGTTGTTGTTTTTTCTGTGTTATAGACTGGTCAGATTTTTAATGGACCGGTAGTTGGTTATCGCGATGCGTGGAATAATGTTGTCTGTGTATATACTGCAAATCATTATAAAAAGTAATTTACAAAATTTAAAAAAAAAAAAGAAAAAAAATCACCCATTGCAATAATGGTGTGAAATTTACCAGCCCTATAATGTTGCAAAAAAAAAAAAAATACAAATGTGTAAAAAATACAAAAAAAGTCAGACAAAGAAGTTAGGAAAAATTAAGTAGAAATTATTCTGTTGTAATTTTTGGCTTTGTATTTTTATTTATTTTTTTGGGCAAAAAAAAAAAAAAAAATAGAATAAAATAACATTCACAATTTTCAAAAACCACCTACGAAACAAAGCTTTCTGAATTTTTGCCAAAATGTAGGAAAAAAAAAAAAGCAAAGTTCTTTTTGCTTTTTTTCTACGTTTTGGCAAAAATTCAGATTTTTTTTCCCAAAGAATGTAAAATTCTGGAATAAAGAAAAATTATTGTTTAAAGTAAAATAATAATATAAAGTAATATTCTTGCAAAAATAAAAAATAAAACAAAACATAAAAACATGAAAAATAAATACAAATGTGTAAAAAATACAAAAAAAAGTCAAAGAAGTTAGGAAAAATTAAGTAGAAAGTATTCTGTTGTGGACTTTGGCTTTGTATTTCTATTTTTTTTTTTTTGCAAAAAAAAAAAAATAGAATAAAATAACATTCACGATTTGCAAAAACCACCTGCAAAACAAATCTTTCTGAATTGTTGCCAAAATGTAGAAAAAAAAGCAAAGTTCTTTTGCTTTTTTTCTACATTTTGGCAAAAATTCAGTTTCTTTTCCAAAAAATGGAAAATTCTAGAATAAAGAAAAAATATTGTAATCTCAATTAAAGAAAAAAAAGAGTATAAAGTGATATTCTTGCAAAAAATAAAAATAAAACAAAACATAAAAGCGTGAAAAAAAAATACAGAAAAGGAAAAGAAGTCAAATAAAGGAGTTAGGAAATATAATGCAGAAAGTATTCTGGCCGGACTTATAAAGTTGCAAAATAAAAAAAAATACAAATGTAAAAAATACAGACAAAGTCAAAGTCAGACAAAGAAATTAGGAAAATTATTTTTATTTTTTTTTATTTGCAAAAAAAAAAAAAATTGAATAAAATAACATTCACGAATTGCAAAAACCACCTGCAAAACAAAGCTTATATAGATAATGCAGAAAGTAGAGAAAAAGCAAAAGAACATAATGGAAAATTCTAGAATAAAGAAAAAATATTGTAATGTCAATTAAAGAAAAAAAAAAAGAGTATAAAGTGATATTCTTGCAAAAAAAAAAAAATAGAATAAAATAACATTCACAATTTTCAAAAACCACCTGCAAAACAAATCTTTCTGAATTTTTGCCAAAATGTAGAAAAAAAGCAAAGTTCTTTTGCTTTTTTTCTACATTTTGGCAAAAATTCAGTTTCTTTTCCAAAAAATGGAAATTCTAGAATAAAGAAAAAATATTGTAATGTCAATTAAAGAAAAAAAAAGAGTATAAAGTGATATTCTTGCAAAAAATAAAAATAAAACAAAACATAAAAGCGTGAAAAAAAAACTACAGAAAAGGAAAAGAAGTCAAATAAAGGAGTTAGGAAATATAATGCAGAAAGTATTCTGGCCGGCCTTATAAAGTTGCAAAATAAAAAAAAATACAAATGTGTAAAAAATACAGACAAAGTCAAAGTCAGACAAAGAAATTAGGAAAATTATTTTTATTTTTTTTTATTTGCAAAAAAAATAATTGAATAAAATAACATTCACGAATTGCAAAAACCACCTGCAAAACAAAGCTTATATAGATAATGCAGAAAGTAGAGAAAAAGCAAAAGAACATAATGGAAAATTCTAGAATAAAGAAAAATTATTGTAATGTCAATTAAAGTAAAATAAAAGTATAAAGTAATATTCTTGCAAAAAAATAAAACAAAACATAAAAACATGAAAAGAAAAATACAGAAAGATAAAGAAGTAAAATAAAAGAGTTAAGAAATATAATGCAGAAAGTATTCTGGTGAAATTTTTGGTTTTGTATTTTTTTTTTTTTTTGTGCAAAAAAAAAAAAAAGAGAGAGAGAGAATAAATTCAAATTGTGCAAATACCACTATAAATAAAGCTTTCTGGAATATTGTCAAAACGTGGGTAAAAAAAATTATCTAAAGCAGCTTTATAAATTTGTCAAAAAAAAAAACAAAAAAAAAAACAGAATAGTTTTATTCTTATTTTAATATTAAATATTTGATATTAATGGTCCGCCGGGAGACTTTTCTTACTCCTACCCTCTCTAGTTATTCCATTTTTTTTGCTGGCACTGCATTTACTAGAACCCATAAACTGATGTCAAAAAATATATCTGTGCCTACAAGAATGTGTTTTATGTATGAGCGCTGGCCAATGTCTGGCCATAATCCCACATTCCGTATAGGCAGAGTGACCCCTCTGTACGTCGCCCCCCCCCGATATCCTCCACATGAATATTGCGTGTTTCTCATGTTCGAATTTAATCCGCACTTTATCTAAATGGACGGCCGTATTACGGAGGGATTAGTCTGTGCCAGGACGGTGCGAGGTTTATGGATATCGAGGGTTGTGACTCCCAACGCCCTTGGCCTTCTCCGTACTGGGAACCCCACCGGGTCCCACTGGGAGGGGACTCGGCGAGTTGGATCGGGTCATTAATCAAACCCCCACCCCCAGCCCATCCGAGGAGGGAATTTCCTCTAATAAAAGGATTCCACGCTCTCTGTTACACGTCCCACATAAATTTCATCGTATTTATACAATTCTGACGGGCAGACAATGGTGGAGGGCTTCATAGAATGGACACCACGGTCAACGGTGGGCCGAGAGCCGCCATCTTTTGTCTTCTTACGTTGAGTGGCCACTTTCACTTGCTTGTGTTTAATGCTTCTTTAACCACCTGGAAGACTTTTTCTGCCACTTTTTATTCACTTGTAACAATCAGTTTTTTTTTTGTTGCTAGAAAATTACTTTGAACCCCCCCCCAAACGTTATACACCATATTGTCAAAAGTATTGGGATGCTTTTATTCGCTATATCAAGCAAGCATGGAAGGTGGACGCGCATTCTGGGAATCCTAACACCTTCTCTTCTCCATTCTCCCTCCTCTATACATACAATACATTGCCAAAAGTATTGGGACGCCGGCCTTTACACGCACATGACCTTTAATGACATCCCAGTCTTAGTCCGGAGGGTTCAATATTGAGTTGGCTCCGCCCTTTGCAGCTATAACAGCTTCACCTCTTCTGGGAAGGCCGTCCACAAGGTTTAGGAGTGTGTCTATGGGAATGTTTGACCATTCTTCCAGAAGACCATTTGTGAGGTCAGGCACTGATGTTGGACGAGAAGGCCTGTCTCGCAGTCTCCACTTTAATTCATCCCAAAGGTGTTCTGTCGGGTTTGAGGTCGGGACTCTGTGCAGGCCAGTCAAGTTCCTCCACCCCAAACTCGCTCATCCGTGTCTTTATGGACCTTGCTTTTCAGGAGAGGAGAGTTATAGAGGAAGGAGAGGAGTCCTCCAGCAGTGCAGAGTATTTCAGGAGAGGAGAGTTATAGAGGAAGGAGCAGAGTCCTCCAGCAGAGTATTTCAGGAGAGGAGAGTTATAGAGGAAGGAGCAGAGTCCTCCAGCAGTGCAGAGTATTTCAGGAGAGGAGAGTTATAGAGGAAGGAGCAGAGTCCTCCAGCAGAGCAGAGTATTTCAGGAGAGGAGAGTTATAGAGGAAGGAGCGGAGTCCTCCAGCAGTGCAGAGTATTTCAGGAGAGGAGAGTTATAGTGGAAGGAGCAGAGTCCTCCAGCAGTGCAGAGTATTTCAGGAGAGGAGAGTTATAGAGGAAGGAGCAGAGTCCCCTAGCAGAGCAGAGTATTTCAGGAGAAGAGAGTTCTAGAGGAAGGAGCAGAGTCCCCCAGCAGTGCAGAGTATTTCAGGAGAGGAGAGTTATAGTGGAAGGAGCAGAGTCCTCCAGCAGTGCAGAGTATTTCAGGAGAGGAGAGTCATAGGGGAAGGAGCAGAGTCCTCCAGCAGAGTATTTCAGGAGAGGAGAGTTATAGAGGAAGGAGCAGAGTCCCCCAGCAGAGCAGAGTATTTCAGGAGAGGAGAGTTATAGTGGAAGGAGCAGAGTCCTCCAGCAGTGCAGAGTATTTCAGGAGAAGAGAGTTCTAGAGGAAGGAGCAGAGTCCCCCAGCAGTGCAGAGTATTTCAGGAGAGGAGAGTTATAGTGGAAGGAGCAGAGTCCTCCAGCAGTGCAGAGTATTTCAGGAGAGGAGAGTCATAGGGGAAGGAGCAGAGTCCTCCAGCAGAGTATTTCAGGAGAGGAGAGTTATAGAGGAAGGAGCAGAGTCCCCCAGCAGAGCAGAGTATTTCAGGAGAGGAGAGTTATAGAGGAAGGAGCAGAGTCCTCCAGCAGAGTATTTCAGGAGAGGAGAGTTATAGAGGAAGGAGCAGAGTCCTCCAGCAGTGCAGAGTATTTCAGGAGAGGAGAGTTATAGAGGAAGGAGCAGAGTCCTTCAGCAGAGTATTTCAGGAGAGGAGAGTTATAGAGGAAGGAGCAGAGTCCTCCAGCAGTGCAGAGTATTTCAGGAGAGGAGAGTTATAGAAGAAGGAGCGGAGTCCTCCAGCAGTGCAGAGTATTTCAGGAGAGGAGAGTTATAGAGGAAGGAGCAGAGTCCTCCAGCAGTGCAGAGTATTTCAGGAGAGGAGAGTTATAGAGGAAGGAGCAGAGTCCTTCAGCAGAGTATTTCAGGAGAGGAGAGTTATAGAGGAAGGAGCAGAGTCCTCCAGCAGTGCAGAGTATTTCAGGAGAGGAGAATTATAGAGGAAGGAGCAGAGTCCTCCAGCAGAGTATTTCAGGAGAGGAGAGTTATAGAGGAAGGAGCGGAGTCCTCCAGCAGTGCAGAGTATTTCAGGAGAGGAGAGTTATAGAGGAAGGAGCAGAGTCCTCCTGCAGTGCAGAGTATTTCAGGAGAGGAGAGTTATAGAGGAAGGAGCAGAGTCCTCCAGCAGAGTATTTCAGGAGAGGAGAGTTATAGAGGAAGGAGCGGAGTCCTCCAGCAGTGCAGAGTATTTCAGGAGAGGAGAGTTATAGAGGAAGGAGCAGAGTCCTCCAGCAGTGCAGAGTATTTCAGGAGAGGAGAGTGCTCCCTCCTCTTTGGAATCTCTTCAGTCAGATACGATAAGGAAACACAATTCATAATAATAATATAATCTGTAATAAAAATATTGATATTCCCTCCCCCGTCACATTTGGCTTTGGATTTCCTGTTTTATGGGAAGAAAGGGATAGAAATGGCGCTGTTCTTACTTTAAGATGTTCCAGATCCTCTAAATGCGTGAGGGATTCCTGGTGTTAACATGTGCTATAGTGCATAAAAAGTACAAATGTGCAAACAAATCAGCAGTATTAAATGTCTGAATGTCAAAAACGTGCAAAAACACAAAAAAAAAAAAGCAAAAAATACAAAAGACACTAATGTCGGTACTATTATATACTGCTGTATAGGGGTATAATGTGAGCCTCCTGGTTAGAGGACCACCATCTAAGATGAATACTAGTGCAAAAAAACAGAATCAGAGAAACATATGTGCATAAAAAAAATAACAAATATTAATAATAAAAAAAAAAAAAACAATTTCCTGTGCAAAATCCACAATGTAACCAGTATATAATAATGCTGCGGTGCTGAACTCAGCATGCATATAAAGTCCTTAGATTCTGGTATATTGCAAAGTGCAAAATAAAGTGACAATGTGCTCCTTTAAATTATTCAGTGCTTCTTAGAAAAGGTGCCCCATAGGAAACGCACTCACCGCTACGATTCACCCCGCGAGGAGGTATTTCACTTTCATTGCCACTGTGTAGCATACGGAATAGGAAAGCCTGTTGTCCTGGGTCTGCAAATTGCTTCAGTGTCTGCGGTAAGAGTGATCTCCTTGCGGCTAGCCTCTTATGTTGCCCACACATAGAGAAGAAAAAGCTCCATAGTGTATTACCGTAAAACATTAGAGTATTTATTCACGTAGTCGATGGGTACTCAATTTCAGTAAGAAAATACAAAGCGAAAGGTTAAAATCAGGAAGCCGGAACGATCTCCGGTCCGCGGCCCGAAAACCCGGAAGTGATGCAATGACGCCGTTAGCCCCGTCCTGCGCGTTTCGTCACTGGGACGTCATCTGGAGCTGCGCCAACTTGTCTACACCGTCCGGTTTTTATATGGTATGAGGTGTATCCCAATGTGTGGCTATGTGACCGCGGCCATTTTTGGTTAGTCCGGACTTCGGCATGGCGGTTTCTTTTAATAGTAGTGTGAGTCAAGGAGCCAATGTGTAAACAACACTACTCCGCAACATGGCGAACGATAACCTTTGAAAGGACTACTCAACTCCAAATTACATACGGACACACCGCATGTTGATACAACAATAAACACAGTACTAATAAGACATAAACGGCATCATTGCTGAAATAAAACTGAAGGCGGGTGGTTGTATAAGAAATGTATCTAAACATAGTTACATAGTAGGTGAGGTTGAAAAAAGACACAAGTCCATCAAGTCCAACCTATGTGTGAGATTAAAAACATTATCCCACCTGGGGACAGATATGTATAATAACGTAAGTGCCCCTACTAAAGATCTACAAAATGAAAAATATTCCTGTTTTATGGGTTCTCCGCTGGAACATCTGGGATTGGTTACACTCGTAGTACACGCGCCGTGGATACTATTTTCCCGTATAAACCGCGGTATGATAATGTCTCCCGGCCGTGTAAGGTGAGCGGGGAGCGCGGTGTGCGGCTTCTCTGCACGTTGTATGGAATGTGTCACCATAGAAGATCCGGGATCTGGTTGGGATAGGCGGCGTGACTCCGCCCTCGCTCCGTATCCTCCAGCTGTGTAAATTAAACGTGTTTTCCGTGTATTTGTGTCATTTTGTTCATTCTGCAGTGTTATATGAATACTTTTTCAAGGCACTGTGTATATACTATACAGTATACATAGTATATATACAGAGCCTTATATAGAGCACAACTATATATATATATATATATATATATATATATATATATATATATATATATATATATATATATATATATACACATACAATTGTGCTCATAAGTTTACACACCCTGGCAGATTTAATGATTTCTTGGCCATTTTTCAGAGAATATGAATGATAACACAAAAACGTTTTTCTTTCACTCATGGTGTTAGTGTTTGGCTGAAGCCATTTATTATCAATCAGCTGTGTTTACTGTTTTTATATCATAATCACAACAGAAACTAACCAAATGACCCTGATCAAAAGTTTACATACCCTAATTTTTAATACCGTGTATTGCCCCCCTTTAACATCAATGGCGGCTTGAAGTCTTTTGTGATATTTGTGGATGAGGCTCTTTATCTTCTCAGATGGTAAAGCGCATTCCTCTTGGTAAAAAGTCTCCAGTTCCTGTAAATTCTTGGGCTGTCTTCCATGAACGGCACGTTTGAGATCTCCCCAGAGTGGCTCAATGATATTGAGGTCAGAAGACTGAGATGACCACCCCAGATCCTTCACTTTATTCTGCCAATGGCAGGTCAACTTGGCCTTGTGTTTTGGATCATTGTCATGTTGGAATGTCCAAGTACGTCCCATGCGCAGCTTCCTGGCTGATGAATGCAAATGTTCCTCCAGTATTATTTGATAAAATTCTACATTCATCTTGTCATCAATTTTGACCAGATTTCCTGTGCCTTTGTACCTCACACATCCCCAAAACATCAGTGATTCACCTCCGTGTTTCACAGTAGGGATGGTGGACCTTTCATCATAGGCCTTGTTGACTCCTGTCCAAATGTAGTGTTTATGGTTGTGGCCAACAAGCTCAGTTTTGGTCTCATCACTCCAAATGACTTTGTGGCAGAAGGTTTGAGGCTTGTCTCTGTGCTGTTTGGCGTATTGTAAGCGGGATACTTTGTGGCATTTGCGTAGTAATGGCTTTCTTCTGGTGACTCGACCATGCAGCCCATCTTTCTTCAAGTGCCTCCTTAATGTGCATCTTGAAACAGCCACACCACATGTTTTCAGAGAGTCTTGTATTTTACCTGAAGTTATTTGTGGGTTTTTCTTTGCATCCCAAACAATTTTCCTGCCAGTTGTGGCTGAAATTTTAGTTGGTCTACCTGACCGTGGTTTGGTTTCAACAGAACCCCCTCATTTTCTACTTCTTGATTAGAGTTTGAACACTGCTGATTGGCATTCTCAATTCCTTGGACATCTTTTTATATCCCTTTCCTGTTTTATACAGTTCAACTACCTTTTCCCTGCAGATCCTTTGACAATTATTTTTGTTTTCCCCATGACTCAGAATCCAGAAACGTCAGTGCAGCACTGGATGAAAGATGTAAGGGTCTGTCAGGAGTCCACAAACACATTGACCTTTTATACACACACACTAATTACAAGCAAACAGATCACAGGTGAGGATTGTTACCTTTAATAGCCATTCAAACCTCTTTGTTTCAACTTGTGCGCATGTTATCAGGCCAAAATCATCAGGGTATGTAAACTTTTGATCAGGGTCATTTGGGTAGTTTCTGTTGTGATTATGATATAAAAAGAGTAAACACAGTTGATTGATAATAAATGGCTTCATCCAAACACTAACCATGAGTGAGAGAAAAGTTTTTGTGTTTTCATTTATATTCTCTAAAAAATGGCCAAGAAATCATAAATTCTGCCAGGGTATGTAGACTTATGAGCACAACTATATATATATATATATATATATATATATATATATATACACAGTGCTGAGCATAAATGAGTACACCCCAACAGATTTGTCAGAAAACTCTTACTTTCCTTTCGGTAACATTTTCTATGGGGCACTATACTACAAAATCCTCCCACAAATGCGCCCATTGATTGCAACCGAGATTTGTTAATTTGCAAACACAAAAAAGTATTTTTCCTAACAAATTTATTCATGAATACACCCCAACGAAAGTCTAAAGCCTCGTACACACGGTAAGATTGTTGGCCAACCGAGCGTCTGATTTTTGTCAAAAGGGCGTGCTCCGAGATCTCGCCTTGCATATTAACGGTACACAATTGTCGTGCCACAAACACAAACGTAGTGACGTACTACGAGGAATTTCGGCTCTTGAGCGCCACCCTTTGGGCCCCTTCTGCTAATGTCGTGTTTGGTGAGCATTGATTCCGAGCATGCGTGTTTGTACTTTGGACTTTTGTGTGACGGATTTGTGTGCTGACCATCCGAAAATCAGACGTCAAGCCGTTGTCCGCCGAAAAAAAATTTACTAGCCTGCCCTCCAACATTTGTTGGCGGAAAATTTTATAATAAAAGGAGCGTACTAACGGTAAGATTTTAGGACAACAGCCTGTCAACAGACAATCCCCTGCCAACAATCGAACCGTGTGTACGAGGCTTTAGGAGCAAAGTAACATTTTAGACATCAAAATCCTAATTAAGAAGAATTCACCTACAGGTGAGTGTAATTATTCATTAGAAATAGGTGTCCAGCAGACAGGTGATTATAAAAGGGGCGTTACTTAACAAAGAAAACCCCGCCCATTTCATGACGTCAGCAGTGGCTCCACATGGAAGAGAAATGTCACAAGGCCAGAGAAAGAAAATAATTCCTTTACAGAAGAAAGGTGAAGGCTACAAGAAGATCAGCAAAGTTTTACTTATCAGTCAGAATTCTGAAGCAAAAAAGTGATACAAAAATGTAACAGAGATGGAGCTGCAACCATCTCACAGAGACCTCCAGGGAAGTTCTCACCTCGACAGGAGCGTCTTCTGATGAGAAGGGTTGAAGACAATCACCATGCGAGGTCACTGTAGTTTGCTAAGGTAGTAGAAAGCCAAACTGGGGCGATTGTTTCCCGTGACACAATACGATGTACACAGCAGAGGAATGGCGCGTATGGGTGTCGTCTACGAAGGAAGCCTCTCCTAGAGCCCAATGCACAAAAAAGCCCACCTAGAATTGGCCAGGGCCCGTGCTGAAAAAAGAAGAAGACTACTGGGACTCTGTACTCTGGGGTGATGAGACCAAGATAAATGGTTTTGGAACTGATGGCTACAAAACTGTATGGGGTCCCAAAGGTGAGGAGTACCAAGAAAAATGCATGGTGCCTACTGTGAGACATGGTGGTGGCCGTGTCCTTCTGTGGGGCTGCACGAGTGCTGCTGGTGTCGGGGAGCTGCATTTCATTGATGGGATCATGAATTCACAGATGTACTGCTCTATATTGATAGAGAAGATGCGACCATCACTCTGTGCTCCTGGGTCGTCGTGCACTTCTTCCAACATGGCGATGATCCAAAACACACATCTAAGGCCAACTGTTGTATTTCTGAGGAAGAATCGGGTGAATGGGATTCAGTGGCCAAGTCTCCTGATCTGAACCCAATCGGGGAACACCTATGGGAAATTCCGAAGAGGCGAGCATCGCTCTCCATCCAGCATCCAGGCTCTAAAAGAGGTTGTTCTTGAAGAATGGGAAAAAGAATTGATGTTGCATTATGTCGCCGTTCATTCCATGCCTAGAAGACTTGGTGCCGTCCTCACAAATCATGGAGGTCATACAAAATACTAGATGGAGGAGTTTCTGTTGGGCGGGGGGGGGGGGGGGGGAGTGGATTTACTTTTGCATCGACTAATTTGAGTTAAACTGAACATTTTGTAATCTAAGTTATGTTATTAACCACTTCAATACCGGGCACTTCCCCCCTTCCTGCCCAGGACAATTTTCAGCTCTCAGCGCTGTCACACTTTGAATGACAATTACGCGGTCATGTAACATGGGTCATGACACACTAATTACAAGCCAACAGATCACAGGTGAGGATGGTTACCTCATGTAAATTTTTATAATTTTCTTCCCA
Source organism: Lithobates septentrionalis (assembly GCA_037952835.1). Taxonomy (NCBI): domain Eukaryota; kingdom Metazoa; phylum Chordata; class Amphibia; order Anura; family Ranidae; genus Lithobates; species Lithobates septentrionalis. The sequence goes on from JBBDGP010005282.1 coordinate 76,658, forward strand.
CAAATAGAGCTTTCTTTTGGTGGTATTTGATCACCTCTGCAGTTTTTATTTTTTGCTAAACAAACTAAAAAAGGCAGACAAAAAAAAAGTTTTTGTTTCTGTTATAAAATATTGTTTTCTTCTTCACTGATGGTCACTGATGAGTTGGCACTGATAAGGTGGCACTGATAGGCACTGATGAGGAGGCACTAATATGTAGAATTGATGGGCACTGACAGGCAGCACTGATGGGAACTGATAAGTGGCACTGATGGGTACTAATAGGCAGCACTGATGGGCACTAATAGGCGGCACTGGTTTTCTTCTTCACTAACAGGCACTGATGAGGCTGCACTGATAGGCACTGATGAGTTGGCACTGATAAGGTGGCACTGATGGGCACTGATGAGGAGGCACTAATATGTAGAATTGATGGGCAATGATAGGCGTCACTGATGGGAACTGATAGGTGGCACTGATGGGCACTAATAGGTGGCACTGATGGGCACTAATACGCGGCACTGATAGGCGGCACTGATGGGCTCCGATAGGCACCACTGATATGCAGCACGGATGGGAACTGACAGGAGGCACTGATGGGCACTAATAGATGGCACTGGTGGGCAGCACTGATGATGAGGTACTGACAGGCATTACTGATGGGCACTGATTGACACTTTGGTGGGCACTGACTGGCAGCTGATGGGCGGTGATTGGCAGATGTGGTGGGCACCTCTGATGGGGGCTGCACTGATAATCAATGTGCTGATTATAAGCGCAGACCCCCCCCCCCCCCCTCTGACAGGAGAGCAGGATCGGCTCTCCTGTCAGCGTGAACCGAGGAAAGACGTTTACCGGCACTTCCTGGTTATACGCTGTGATCAGCTATGATTGGTCACAGCTGATCACGTCGTAAGGAGCCTCTGACAGAGGCTCTTTACCACGACCGGAGTTGCGGTGCGTCGGAGTGACACGCCACACCACCGATCGCCGCGCTGTGCGCCTCCTGTGGGCGTGCGATCGCGCCTTATCCTAGTGGACACCATATGACGTCAAGTCAGGATAACTTAAAGTGGAGGGCCACCCTGAAAAAAAAAAATTGCACCAAAAATCCTAAAAAAATTTAAAAAAAAAATGTTTTTTAAACTTACCTGAACCCTTGTTGCTAGGCAGTCTTCCTAATCTGCCTCTTCCTATTCCGCGGCGTGTCCCGCTCCTCGGTGAGCGGCCCCGTTGCCTTCTGGGAACTGTGTGCCTTCCCAGAAAACCACGGGGCCATTCCCAGAGCGCCACACCGCTCACGCGTGCGCAATAGGAAGCTGGCAGTGAAGTCGTAAGGCTCCACTGCCTGTTTCCCTTAGTTAGGATGGCGGCGCCGGGACCCGAGAGCCGAGAGACGGGTCGGCCTCGGGCGGCCGACATCGCGGGCACCCAGGTCAGGTAAGTCTACTTATTTAAAGTCAGCAGCTACAGTGTTTGTAGCTGCTGACTTTTAAAAAAAAAAATTTCGCTGGCCGGAATCCCGCTTTAACCACTTTGCGCACTTCATTCTGTTATATGGCGGGTGGGAATTGGTGAACCTTATTTATATGTAATGAGCCAAAGAAATGTTCTATAAAACTCAATTTTGGCACAATGTTGGAAATTGTTGTCGTGTGCATTGAGATATCAAATCTAATGCCGCGTACACACGGTCGGACTTTCTAGAAAGCTAGGTCCGACGTACTTGCCGCCAGACTTCCGGCGGACTACCGCCGGACTTTCTGAACGGCCGGACTTGCCTACACACGGCCGGACTTTCCGGAATCCGGTCTTCCCGACGGACTTTCAGAACGAGCAGACTTTCCCACACACGGACAAGTCCGTTCATTTTGAACGTGACTTTGGTACGACGGGACTAGAAAAGGAATTCAATCTCGCCGCTTTTTTTGGCGAGATTGAAACCTTGCGAGCCCCGTCGCAGGCCCTTAGGTCTGGTATGGATTATAAAGGGGAACCCCTACGCCGAAAAAACGGCGTGGGGTCCCCCTAAAATCCATACCAGACCCCGATCCGAGCACGCAGCCTGGCCAGTCAGGAAAGGGGGTGGGGACGAGCGAGCGCCCCCCCCCTCCTGAACCGTACCAGGCCGCATGCCCTCAACATGGGGGGGTGGGTGCTTTGGGGGAGGGGGGCGCCCTGCGCCCCCCCTCCCCCAAAGCACCTTGTCCCCATGTTGATGAGGACAAGGGCCTCTTCCCAACAACCCTGGCCGTTGGTTGTCGGGGTCTGCGGGCGGGGGCTTATCGGAATCTGGGAGCCCCCTTTAATAAGGGGGCCCCCAGATCCCGGCCCCCCACCCTATGTAAATGAGTATGGGGTACATGGTACCCCTACCCATTTACCTAGGTAAAAAGTGTCAGTAATAAAACACAACACAGGTTTTTAAAATAATTTATTAAACAGCTCCGGGGGGGGTCTTCTTCCGTCTTCGGGGGTCCCTCCGGTTCATCTTCTCCCGGCGTCCGGTTGGTTCTTCTCCGCTCTCCGGCCTCTTCTCCCGGTGTCCCAGGTCTTCGGCCGGCCCCTCCGCTTTCTTCAGGTAGCTCTATTGCCAGCGGAGGTCCGGACTTCTGGGCTTCTTGGCTTCTTGTGTTCTCTTCTCTTCTCTTCCCCCAGATGTTGACACGACGCTCTCTCCGGCTGGACTGGTCTCTGAGGGCTGCGTTGTGACTTATATAGGCGGAGACCCCGCCCCCATATGATGTCACAGTCCCTGGGCATGCTGGGACTGTGACGTTTTAGGGGGCGTGGTCGACCACGCCCCCTAAAACGTCACAGTCCCAGCATGCCCAGGGACTGTGACATCATATGGGGGCGGGGTCTCCGCCTATATAAGTCACAACGCAGCCCTCAGAGACCAGTCCAGCCGGAGAGAGCGTCGTGTCAACATCTGGGGGAAGAGAAGAGAAGAGAACACAAGAAGCCAAGAAGCCCAGAAGTCCGGACCTCTGCTGGCAATAGAGCTACCTGAAGAAAGCGGAGGGGCCGGCCGAAGACCTGGGACACCGGGAGAAGAGGCCGGAGAGCGGAGAAGAACCAACCGGACGCCAGGAGAAGATGAACCGGAGGGACCCCCGAAGACGGAAGAAGACCCCCCCCCCCGGAGCTGTTTAATAAATTATTTTAAAAACCTGTGTTGTGTTTTATTACTGACACTTTTTACCTAGGTAAATGGGTAGGGGTACCATGTACCCCATACTCATTTACATAGGGTGGGGGGCCGGGATCTGGGGGCCCCCTTATTAAAGGGGGCTCCCAGATTCCGATAAGCCCCCGCCCGCAGACCCCGACAACCAACGGCCAGGGTTGTCGGGAAGAGGCCCTTGTCCTCATCAACATGGGGACAAGGTGCTTTGGGAGGGGGGGGGGGCGCAGGGCGCCCCCCTCCCCCAAAGCACCCACCCCCCCATGTTGAGGGCATGCGGCCTGGTACGGTTCAGGAGGGGGGGGGGGGCGCTCGCTCGTCCCCACCCCCTTTCCTGACCGGCCAGGCTGCGTGCTCGGATCGGGGTCTGGTATGGATTTTAGGGGGACCCCACGCCGTTTTTTCGGCGTAGGGGTTCCCCTTTATAATCCATACCAGACCTAAGGGCCTGGTATGCCCCGCGCTCGCCGCAATAGGAAGATTTGTTTTTCCTATTGCAGCGAGCGCGAGATGCAGTAACCTGCTCCTCCGTCGTATCTGGTCCTTCGGACTAGCATACAGACGAACGGGCTTTCCGTCAGGAACTGAGTCCGGCGGAGGTACGACGTAAAGATTTGAAGCAGGCTTCAAATCTAATGCCGCGTACACACGTCGGACTTTTCGTCTACAAAAGTCCAACGGACGCTGACGGACTAAAGCTGGCTGGTAATCCGATCGTGTGTGGGCTTCTCCGGACTTTCAACGTACTTTTTAAGCCTCAAATCCGACGTACTTTAGATTTGAAACATGCTTCAAATCTTTACGTCGTAACTACGACGGACCCCGAAATCCGCTCGTCTGTGTGCTAGTCCGACGGACAAAAAGCCACGCTAGGGCACCTATTGGCTACTGGCTATGAACTTCCTTATTTTAGTCCGGTGTACGTCATCACGTACGAATCCGTCTGACTTTTGTGTGGTCGTGTGTAGGCAAGTCCGTTCGTTAGAAAGTATGCCGCAAGTCCGCCGCAAGTCCGCCGAAAGTCTGCCGGAAGTCTGTCGGACAGGCTGTCTGACTTTTGTAGACGAAAAGTCCGACCGTGTGTACGCGGCATAAAGTACGTCGGATTTCCGCAAAAATCCGACCGAAACGGTCCGTCGGAAGTCCGATGGAGACCACACACGGTCGGACTTTCCGCCGGACCTTGTCCGGCGGCGTCCGTCGGACTTTTGCAGGTGAAAAGTCCGACCGTGTGTACGCGGCATTACTTTTCAAAAGGTGTGCACTCATCTCTGCTGAGCACTGTGTGTATATATATATATATATATATATATATATATATATTTTGTGTGTGTGTATATATATATATATATATATATATATATATATTATTATTTTTATTTTTTTTTTTAAATATTTTTTTTTGGCAAAGTGGCAAAACCACAACTTGTATGCCATAAAAGGATTCGATATCCTGTTTCCGTTCCTGTGCAGTCCAGTCCTATCCGCATTTTTTAAATGTCATCCAAAAATGTGCCCCCCCCCCCCTCCCGGGATCAATTGCTTCGCCATCAGTTAAAATATGGAATAACAATTGTCCCAATACACATCGCTGGCAATTATCCCAAAATCCCTCCCGCCCCCTGGAAGAGCTCATCTTACTGCAGATGTTAAAGAGGCAAACTGATCCTCCGAATTTTAAGTTACAATATAGGCTTAACCCCGTCATTGCTGGATGAGATATTTAATGATATTTAATGACATCAACTCTAATGCCGTGTACACACGGGCGGACTTTTTCGACCGGACTGGTCCGACAGAACGAATCGTTCGGACAATCCGACCGCGTGTGGGCTTCATCGAACCTTCAGCAGACCTTTTCTGTCGAAAATCAGGCGGGCTTTAGATTTGGAACATGCTTCAAATCTTTCCGACGGACTCGAGTCCGATCGAAAAATCCGTTTGTCTGTATGGAACCGAAAACGACGCTAGGGCAGCTACTGGCTATGAACTTCCTTATTCTAGTCTGGTCGTATGTCATCACGCTCAAACGACCGGACTTTCAAAAGGGACTTTAGTCCGTTCGTGTGTGTGCAAGTCCGGTCGTTCGCAAGTCCGCCGTAACTCCATTGAAAGCCCGTTGGAAAGACCGTCGGACGTAAGGTAACGTAGAGTGGAAATGTGGGGCTATACATACATCTCTGTTGGGTGCCGTACATTGTAGAAGTGTTTTACATGTGTAGCGCTTACCCCCGAAAGAGCCTCTGTTTTCTCAGGTTCCCCCCACAACTCACCAGGCAGCACCACGCTCTCTAACACACACAAGGGTTGAATATATACACAATACTACAATAACCAAGAAGAGATGCAAAAAACTACAATAATACGCTAACAAGTATATGAAACAGTGCAAAACAAAATATACCTTGAGGCCCCTAATCTGGCACTCAAAATGAAGCCCCTCCTAACCCCAACATAGGTGTCAGAACGGTGTCCTCAGTGGGCAATACTGTTCCTTTTAAGTAGGGTGTGGTAAGGTATGACCAGCGGCCTCTCGCCAACCTCTTGGGCATGGGTGCTCAACCTGTGGCCCCCCCCCCCAGCTGTTGTGGATCTACAAGTCCCATGAGGCATTGCAAGGCTACCAGTTACAAACATGGCTCCCTCAGGCAGAGGCATGATGGGACTTGTAGTTTTGTAACAGCTGGAAGGTGGCTAGTTTGAGACCCCTGCTCTAGGGCATGGGTGCTCAACCTGTGGCCCCCCAGCTGTTGCGGAACTACAAGTCCAATGAGGCATTGCAAGGCTGACAGTTACAAGCATGATTGGACTTCAGCAACAGATGGAAGGGCCACAGGTTGATCCCCCATGCCCTAGGGCAGGGGCAGGCAACCTCGGCCCTCCAGCTGTTTTGACACTACAAGTACCATGAGACATTGCAAGACCCTGACAATCACAGGCATGACTCCTAGAGGCAGAAGCATGATGGGATTTGTAGTTTCACCACTAGCTGGAGTGCCGAGGTTGCCTACCCCTGCCCTAGTGTGATGACTCCTCCCGCTCTCCGTCCAGGGCTCCATGAAGTCTGCTGCAGCGATTTCCTCCCCAACAATCAGGCGGAGACACCAGACTCGAAAGTGCTACTCGGCCTCTCTGCCTCCCTGACATGGTATAAAACATCCTGTTAGCAGCCCCCTAAGCAGGCTTTCTCCCTGTCAGAAACCATGAAATCAGGCCGAGACAGAAGTACAGTTCAATCACACTTGTTTAATAAAAAAAGTAAAAAGAACAAACTTGGTCAAAACATAGCCAAAGTTCAGTAACCGGAACGGATAGTCAGCCAAGCCAGAAGTCAGGGGTCAACGTAGTGGAACAGCAAGCAGGATCTGGAGCCAGAAGGGATGTCAGCAAAGCAAGTCTTGAACAGGATCGCAGGAGATAGTTTCTGTGATGTTGACCAAGGCGAAGTCAGAGATCCTCTGGACTGGACGGCTTAAGTAGGCAGGACTGACAAACAGGATATCATCAACAGCTGAGTAACTGTGGAGAGATAGGAGCTGGAAATTAGCCGACAGCTGAGTGGGTAGCTCTTAGAAGGAAGGGCTGAGCCCAGCCCTGACAGTCCCACAATGAGCCCCAGAAAAGTCCTTCCTTTCCCTCTCCACAGAGCCCCAGTATTGCTGGAATATGTGGTTCCAGTGCCAATCTAAAACACAGGTTCAGTCTATCTGAAGACTATATCCCCCAGCAGGCTCGTGTTGTCCCAGGATGCACAGCAACTCAGCTTCCTCTTCTTCTGTACTCCCGGGTGGTGGGTGGGCTTCCATGGGCTGCACACAGCCTTGCAGCTTCTGTATCCTCTCCCTCCTCTCTACCCACAGAAAGGGTTCCCACCTCAAACCTGAACACATAGGAATTACACGGGTTCTGGGGACAGGAGACATGAGGGACAGGAGACACAGGAGACACAAGGGACAGGAGACATAGGAGACACGAGGGACAGGAGACACAAGGGACAGGAGACATAGGAGACACGAGGGACAGGAGACACAGGAGACACGAGGGACAGGAGACACGAGGGACAGGAGACACGAGGGAAAGGAGACACGAGGGACAGGAGACACAAGGGACAGGAGACACGAGGGACAGGAGACACAGGAGACACAAGGGACAGGAGACATAGGAGACACGAGGGACAGGAGACACGAGGGACAGGAGACACGAGGGACAGGAGACACAGGAGACACGGCAGCAGCATCTACAATAGAAGCCGGGACTCTGCTGCTAATCAGAGCAGTGCTGAGGACCAGGCAGCAGGGACCCGGGAATACACACGTCTGTGTATTCATCCCTTTTATGAGTTTTTCTGGAAGATAGACCATAAATACTGTACAAAGATGCATTAGAATCTTCTTTTCCTCTTCTCTCTTTTTTTTATCTTCTCTCCTTTTTTCTTTTCTCATCTCTGTTCTATCTTTACCTTACTTTTCTTCCCTTAGCTCCTTATTCCTATTCTCTTCTCTCTTTTCCTCTCCTCTTCTCATCTCTCCTCCTCTCACCTCTCCTCTCCTCCTCTCACCTCTCCTCTCCTCCTCTCACCTCTCCTCTCCTCCTCTCTTCTCCTCCTCTCCTCTCCTCTCCTTCTCTCACCTCTTCTCACTTCTTCTCTCCTCCTCTCATCTCTCTTTTCCTCTTCTCTTCTCACCTCTCCTCTCGTCCCTCTTCTCCTCTCCTCCTCTCCTCTCCTCCTCTCTTATCCTTCTCTCCTCTCCTTTTCTCACCTCTGCTCTCATCCCTCTTCTCTCCTTCTCTCCTCTTCTCCACTCCTCCTCTCATCCCTCTTCTCCTCTCCTCTCCTTCTCTCACCTCTCCTCTTCTCACTTCTTCTCTCCTCCTCTCATCTCTCTTCTCCTCTTCTCGTCTCACCTCTCCTCTCATCCCTCTTCTCCTCTCCTTCTCTCACCTTTCCTCTCCTCCTCTTCTCCTCCTCTCCTCTCCTCTTCTCACCTCTCCTCTCCTCCTCTCATCCCTCTTCTCCTCCTCTCCTCTCCTTTTCTCACCTCTCCTCTTCTCACCTCACCTCTCCTCTCTTCTCCTCCTCTCCTCTTCTCCTCTCACCTCTCCTGTCCTCCTCTCATCTCTCCTCCTCTATCATCTCTTCTTCTCCTCTCCTCTTCTCATCTGTCCTCCTCTCACCTCACCTCTCCTCTCATCCGTCTTTTCCTCTCCTCCTCTCTCCTCCTCCTCTCCTCTCCTCCTCTCATCCCTCTTCTCCTCCTCGCCTCTCCTTCTCTCACCTCTCCTCTTCTCACTTCTTCTCTCCTTCTCTCATCTCTCTTCTCCTCTTCTCCTCTCATCTCTCCTCTCATCCCTCCTCTCACCTCTCCTCTCCTCCTCTCTTCTCCTGCTCTCCTCTCCTCTTCTCACCTCTCCTCTCCTCCTCTCATCCCTCTTCTCCTCCTCTCCTTCTCTTACCTCTCCTTTCCTCGTCTCACCTCACCTCTCCTGTCCTCCTCTCATCTCTCCTCTCATCCCTCCTCTCACCTCTCCTCTCCTCCTCTCTTCTCCTGCTCTCCTCTCCTCTTCTCACCTCTCCTCTCCTCCTCTCATCCCTCTTCTCCTCCTCTCCTTCTCTTACCTCTCCTTTCCTCGTCTCACCTCACCTCTCCTGTCCTCCTCTCATCTCTCCTCCTCTATCCTCTCCTCCTCTCTTCTTCTCCTCTCCTCTTCTCATCTCTTCTTCTCCTCTCCTCTTTTCTTTTCCACAAAAGTGGAGACATTACGGTATGCAATCAATGTATTGATTATTAAATAAATACTACAAGAGAAGCTAAGTGGAGTGTGGCTGAGATTCTTTCATCGTTTCAGTTGAGAGCGGAGACTTCCCCAATCCTTGTGAGCAAGCCAGGAGCGGTGAAACGCGTTAGAAAAGGGTGGCTCTTAGGTGGAGACATTACGGTATACAATCAATGTATTGATTAATAAAAAAAATAATACAAGAGGAGCTAAGTGGAGTACGGCTGAGATTCTTTCATAGTTTCAGGTGAGAGCGGAGACTTCCCCAATCCTTGTGAGCAAGGCAGGAGCGGTGAAACGCGTCAACTAAGGGTGGCTCTTGGGTGGAGACGTTGCTCGATGGGTACAAAAATATGGTATTTAATGAGAATAGGAAGGTTTTATTTTAAAAAAAATGTCATTAGCATATTAATGAAGGGGAGGGAGGAGCCGGGAAAGGCAAAATATAAGAAAATTAAACTTCAGCTTTAAATGCGTAAAACTTTCCTGCCCTTTAAAAACATATTTTTCTATTAGACAGATGTAAATACCGTCATAAAAGTTGATATTTTGCGGGATAAACATTGATTCTATCGGAAAATGAAATGAGGTCAGTATGCTCCTCCTGTGTAGTCTCTGCAGATGAATGCCTCTGATAGAGAATAGAGGATGGCAGTCTCGGAATTCCTTCAATTATCTTCTGAATACAACGTGAGGCGGAATGCAGGATTGGTGCCGCTGGTGACGGTTCATTGGCTGCCTGTAACCTATACAGCCAACAGGCATTTCAAACAATACACTGAGAAATCATTTATCATAATTTGTGGGTCGCGGTTTTATTGCTTCCCCCTCCGTAATCACCCCTCTTCACATCTGTGTTATGTTCTGGATTAAGGAAATTCGATTTTAAACACTTGTCTACCACCGTGCACCTATAAAACGGCATAGTAGATACACTATATTACCAAAAGTATTGGGACGCCTGCCTTTACACGCACATGAACTTTAATGACATCCCATGTCTTAGTCTGTAGGGTTCAATATTGAGTTGCAGCTATAACAGCTTCAACTCTTCTGGGAAGGCCGTCTACAAGGTTTAGGAGGATGTCTATGGGAATGTTTGACCATTCTTCCAGAAGCCCATTTGTGAGGTCAGGCACTGATGTTGGACGAGAAGGCCCGGCTCGCAGTCTCCACTATATTTCATCCCAAAGGTGTTCTATCAGGTTGACGTTAGGACTCTGTGCAGGTCAGTCAAGTTCCTCCACCCCAAACTCGCTCATCCATGTCTTTATGGACCTTGCTTTGTGCACTGATCCAAACCATTTGGTGGAGGGGAAGTTATGATGTGGGGGGTTGTTTTTTTAGGGGTTGGGCTTGGCCCCTTAGTTCCAGTGGAGGGAACTCTTAATGCGTCAGCATACCTAGACATTATGGACAATTTCATGCTCCCAACTTTGTGGGAACTGTGAAGGCCAGTCAAGTTCCTCCACCCCAAACTCGCTCATCCATGCCTTTATGGACCTTGCTTTGTACACTGATCCAAACCATTTGGTGGAGGGGGGATTGTGGTGTTGGGTTGCTTTTTTAGGGGTTGGGCTTGGCCCCTTAGTTCCAGTAAAGGAAACTCTTAAGGCGTTGCTTACCAAGACATTTTGGACAATTTCATGCTCCCAACTTTGTGGGAACTGTGAAGGCCAGTAAAGTTCCTCCACCCCAAACTCGCTCACCCATGTCTTTATGGACCTTGCTTTGTGCACTGGTGGGCAGTTACGTTGGAACAGGAAGGGGCCGTCCCCAAACTGTTCCCACAAAGTTGGGAGCATGAAATTGTCCATTAAGAGTTCCCTTCACTGGCACTAAGGGGCCAATTCCAACCCCTGAAAAACAGCCCCCCCACCATAATCCCCCCTCCACCAAATGGTTTGGATCAGTGCGCAAAGCAAGGTCCATAAAGACATGGATGAGCATGTTTGGGGTGGAGGAACTTGACTGGCCTGCACAATGTCCTGGTGAAAAATGAAAAATATAGAGCTAAAGGGTGAACATGTATGGCTGTATGCACATAATAAGTGAGTGATGAGAAATCAGTCATACAAAAAATTGAAAGGGATGAAAATGTGAGCAAAGGACCCACTTTCTTTCTCCTAATTTTGACACTTCTTTACTAAGACCTTGGTAACTATATAACTTTCTTTTGAATAACTGATAAAAAGATACTCTGTACATATTGTTACTAAGAAATCCCCGGAAACCTCTACTAATCCAGACTTCTTTTTTTTCTTCTTCTTCTTATCTTCACTTTCCTTTAATTCTTTTCTTTTCTCCTTATTCTATTTATTTTTACATAACGAAATGGTAGCGAAACACTCACTTTTATAATGTTTCATTATTATACAATAATAGATAGTAAGCTCTAATGTCCTATTATAAATAACTGAATCTCATAGTAATTAATATTATTTCCTTATTACATATTACTCAAAGTTAAAAGTTTAACAACTTTTTTGTTGCTCTTGATTATATAATTGTTAAAATTGATTGTAACACCTTAGTCTTTCTAAAACATATAGCCTATTTAAGTCTTTCATTGCTTGTAACTACAAGAAATACTAAGATCTGATATGTAAATTCAACTAATGCTACCATTTAATGTAATGAATATTTTGTTAGTTGTATCAATGTTTATATTTTCAAAATCAATAAACAAATTTGACGAGAAAATGTGAGCGAAGAAAGTCCAATAAGTGTAAAAGTCCTGGGAAGGACCTGTGTGAGTCCACCACCAAATGGTGGCTAATCAGGGATGGAGTACACTGGCACTGTCCGGCATGTAGACCATCAGGGATGGTACATCTTCAACCAAAAGGAGAAGTATATCTACTCTTACCGGAACATGTGGACTTGAATGTCAGCGACGAGTCAGTAAAGCGAGGGTGCCAAGATCGGCAAATTGACAGATCTCCAAGGAACCCAGAACCTCCAAGGGGTGTGCAGGTAACCGCCAGACCGGAACTCGGATGTTGGGGGACACCAAGGCTGGAACTCAGGCGTTGAAGGTCAGACTGGACGGTCAAAGAACTCTCGCCCAGGAGGTTATGGAAAGAAAAAAATGCCTCCATAAAGTGTAGGTTAAAAAAGTGTTTTTTTTGTTATTATAAAAACCAACATACATCGGTAAAAATAAAAACTGTGATCACAGAGTAAAAAAAAGAAGGGCAGAAAGCTTCCCACATTGAACAAATAACGCCTTTTGGGATGAAGTAGAGACTGAGAGCCAGGCCTTCTCGCCCAACATCACAAATGCTCTTCTGGAAGAATGGTCAAACATTCCCATAGACACCCTCCTAAACCTCGTGGACGGCCTTCCCAGAAGAGTTGAAGCTGTTATAGCTGCAACTCAATATTGAACCCTACGGACTAAGACTGGGATGCCATTAAAGTTCATGTGCGTGTAAAGGCAGGCGTCCCAATACTTTGGGTAATATAATGTATTTGCAGATTTTTTTTTTTATCAATTAGGGACCATGGCCAGAATTGTTGCAAGTCCCATAAGGACAGGCAGCAGCAAACTAGACATATTAGGAAGGTTTATGAAGAGTTGAGGACGGTGAAGATAATGGAGTCACACACTCCTTCCAGGTCCGCTAAGTAAACATTGAGTTGCGACTCATCTGCCAGCTTGGCCCGTTCGCCTTTTTCACATCTCCATGCTGGACGTCTCCTTCTATTTGGTGACATCGATAAGATGAAAGGCCGGTCACTGGCTATGGTGTCTTCTCAAAGGGTTTACAATGCGCTCTTCCAGAATTGTATATGTTATGTTATGTGTGCCTTCCTTATGTGGGATGTACAAGGCACCGTTTACAGTGTTCCTATGACAAATGTTTATATAGCGCCCCCATATACAATAGCCCCATACAGCATATGTTTTACAAACAAAGGTAAACACTACAGATATGGTGTCAACTTTTATATGGCCGGGAGCAGTCAGATCCAAACCACCTTTGTCCATGCGTGTTAATGTTCTGAAACCCCAGATTGTATGTATAGTTTATAATGAGATAAGTACATGGGGGCCACCTACAGCTAGATCTGATCATTGCAGTCACATGCTCTGCTTCCTACAACAACAAATATCTCAACCAGCAAAGGGGAAAGATATATATATATATATATACACACACACCGGCCACTTTATTAGGTACACCCCTTCAATCGCTCGGTAACACAAATTGCTAATCAGCCAATCACATTGCAGCAACTCAATGCTTTTAGGCATCTAGACGTGGGGAAGACGACTTGCTGAAGTTCAAACCGAGCATCAGAATGGGGAAGAAAGGAAGTGACTTCGAACGTGGCAGGGTTGTTGGTGGCAGACGGGCTGGTCTGAGTATTTCTGGGATTTTCACACACAACCATCTCTCGGGGATTACAGAGATTGGTGGGAAAAAGAGAAAATATCCAGTGAGCGGCAGTTGTGTGGAGGAAAATGCCTTGTTGAGGTCAGAGGAGATAATAACAAAAAAAAACACTTTTTTAACCTACACCATATGGAGGCATTTTTTTCTTTCCACAACTTTCTGGGCGAGAGTTCTTTGGCCATCCAGTCTGGCCTTCACACCATTACACCCCCACCACCAGCCTGAACCGGTGATATCCCATCCCCCACACCATTACACCCCACCACCAGCCTGAACCGGTGATATCCCATCCCCCACACCATTACACCCCACCACCAGCCTGAACCGGTGATATCCCATCCCCCACACCATTACACCCCCACCACCAGCCTGAACCGGTGATATCCCATCCCCCACACCATTACACCCCCACCACCAGCCTGAACCGGTGATATCCCATCCCCCACACCATTACACCCCCACCACCAGCCTGAACCGGTGATACCCCATCCCCCACACATTTCACCCCCACCACCAGCCTGAACCGGTGATATCCCATCCCCCACACCATTACACCCCCACCACCAGCCTGAACCAGTGATACCCCATCCCCCACACCATTACACCCCCACCACCAGCCTGAACCGGTGATATCCCATCCCCCACACCATTACACCCCCACCACCAGCCTGAACCGGTGATATCCCATCCCCCACACCATTACACCCCCACCACCAGCCTGAACCGGTGATATCCCATCCCCCACACCATTTCACCCCCACCACCAGCCTGAACCGGTGATATCCCATCCCCCACACCATTACACCCCCACCACCAGCCTGAACCGGTGATACCCCATCCCCCACACCATTACACCCCCACCACCAGCCTGAACCGGTGATACCCCATCCCCCACACCATTTCACCCCCACCACCAGAAAAAAAGAAGGGGGAATTGGGACTTTAAATGAGGCTCATATGCAGTGTGCCTCCATCCCTGATGCAAAGACTTAGAAAAAAGGGGGAAGTTGGGACTTTGAATGAGGCAGTCAACATTGTGTAGGTGTGTTGAATAAAAGTACAACTTTATTAATCATGAGTCCATGATACATCTAAAAAAACAGTAACCACATACAGGAAAGACATAGTAAATGTGATTCTCAACATATTGACCCGCACATAAATATGCGCGCTTACAATACAGGCATCAGGGGTACAGCAGTGCATACCAAACAAGCGCCATATAGTGGTCTGAATAAAGAGGTCATGGCATCCAATAAATTAATATATATACATGAACTGTCTGAACAGCATATCATCAATAAAATATCTAAAACCATAATGGATAAAGTTGAAGTTGAAAAGTAAAAAATTAACACGTGTATCTCTATCCCTGTTGCCCGACGCGTTTCGTGTAATAGGAACACTCATCAGGGGCATGTGCTGGTGGGACATCTACAAAATGCAAAAGATAAATAATAATAACTAGAGGGGTCTAATCATAGTGCGATATCTTAAGTTCATGGTGGGGCAAATGGAGCCCCCTTTACATACTTACATGGAGATACTGCGAGAAAAACGTGACAGGTGTACACCCGAGGTCGCAAATTTTTGCCCATCATGGGAGCTGAGGTGGCGTGGGGCTGCACGCTAGCAGGGCGCACACACAGAACCTCCCCACACACAGACACCAGACACAGATAGCTGAGGTACTTGATAGGACCAAAAAATGCACAGAAGTGGGTAGCCACGAGGAATCTAGAAGAGAATATGTATATATATTTTGAGTGTCATAGTAACATGCAACAAATCCGCCAGGAATGATTAATCCAGGCGGATAGAGGGTACTCAGAGTAAGAGTCTATATTGACCTGCGAGTGGCGTCCTAAAGTTCTGGCAGAGGTGTGAAGCAGACATCTGGCCTTGCAGAGAGTATGGCGTCTGGACTGTGACTGGGGGGGCCGTTTATAGCCGCCCACGGCGTGCGCACACCGTCCGCCACCAGCGTCACGCTAGATCTGGCAGAGAAGGGGGAACGGCATCCCGACGTAGGCGGCGCACGCCGCCCGCGGGGAACGCCCACGTAACTCCACTGCCAGACCGAGGATGGTAGGACACACGCATCACGCAAGTGACGCCGCAAGTGACGTCACGCGTGAAGCGGGAGGCGTGGCGCCGATGCACTGTGTGCGCCAAGAACAACCCCCCCGATATCCAGACGCCCGCCCAGAGATGGGGCGGAGGGAGGGACAATGGGGGGAAGGCACGCAGAGTGCATCGCAGCTCCCAATAGTGAACAAATAGCGGCCATAGATGACAACCAGCCACATAGCAAACACAGACCCATGTCATGCGGCAAAACTGCTGGGCAAAAGCCCAAACACAACCACCACCAGCCTGAACCGGTGATATCCCATCCCCCACACCATTACACCCCCACCACCAGCCTGAACCGGTGATATCCCATCCCCCACACCATTACACCCCACCACCAGCCTGAACCGGTGATATCCCATCCCCCACACCATTACACCCCCACTACCAGCCTGAACCGGTGATATCCCATCTCCCACACCATTACACCCCCCACCACCAGCCTGAACCAGTGATACCCCATCCCCCACACCATTACACCCCCCACCACCAGCCTGAACCAGTGATACCCCATCCCCCACACCATTACACCCCCACTACCAGCCTGAACCGGTGATATCCCATCTCCCACACCATTACACCCCCCACCACCAGCCTGAACCAGTGATACCCCATCCCCCACACCATTACACCCCCACCACCAGCCTGAACCAGTGATACCCCATCCCCCACACCATTACACCCCCCACCACCAGCCTGAACCAGTGATACCCCATCCCCCACACCATTACACCCCCACTACCAGCCTGAACCGGTGATATCCCATCTCCCACACCATTACACCCCCCACCACCAGCCTGAACCAGTGATACCCCATCCCCCACACCATTACACCCCCCACCACCAGCCTGAATGGGGTGATACCCCATCCCCCACACCATTACACCCCCACCACCAGCCTGAACCGGTGATACCCCATCCCCCACACCATTACACCCCCACCACCAGCCTGAACTGGTGATACCCCATCCCCCACACCATTACACCCCCACCACCAGCCTGAACCAGTGATACCCCATCCCCCACACCATTACACCCCCCACCACCAGCCTGAACCGGTGATACCCCATCCCCCACACCATTACACCCCCACCACCAGCCTGAACCAGTGATACCCCATCCCCCACACCATTACACCCCACACCATTACACCCCCCACCACCAGCCTGAATGGGGTGATACCCCATCCCCCACACCATTACACCCCCACCACCAGCCTGAAACGGTGATATCCCATCCCCGACACCATTATACCCCCATCACCAGCCTGAACCGGTGATACCCCATCCCCCACACCATTACACCCCCACCACCAGCCTGAATGGGGTGATACCCCATCCCCCACACCATTACACCCCCACCACCAGCCTGAAACGGTGATATCCCATCCCCGACACCATTATACCCCCATCACCAGCCTGAACCGGTGGGGGATGGGGTATCACCGGTTCAGGCTGGTGGTGGGGGTGTAATGGTGTGGGGGATATTTTCTTGGCACAGTTTGGGCCCCTTAGTATCACTTGAGCATGGTTTAAATCACCACGACCTATCGTTGCTGACAATGTCCATCCCTTTATGACTACAGTGTCCCCATCTTCTGATGGATATACAGTGCCTTGAAAAAGTATTCATACCCCTTGAAATGTTCCACATTTTGTCATGTTACAACCAAAAACGTAAATGTATTTTATTGGGATTTTATGTGATAGACCAACACAAAGTGTCACATAATTGTCAAGTGGAAGGAAAATGATAAATGATACAAATAAATATGTGAAAAGTGTGGGGGGCATTTGTATGGCGCCCCCCGGAGTCAATACTTTGTAGAACCCCCTTTCTCTACAAGTCTTTCTGGGGATGTCTCTACCAGCTTTGCACATCTAGAGAGGACATTTCTGCCCATTCTTCTTTGTAAAATATCTCAAGCTCTGTCAGATTGGATGGAGAGCGTCTGTGAACAGCAATTTTCAAGTCTTGCCACAAATTCTCAATGTGATTTAGGTCTGGACTGTGACTGGACCATTCTAACACATGAATATGCTTTGATCTAAACCATTCCATTGTAGCTCTGGCTGGATGTTTCGGGTCGTTGTCCTGCTGGAAGGTGAACCTCCGCCCCAGTCTCAAGTCTTTTGTAGACTCTAACAGGTTTTCTTCTAAGATTGTCCTGTAGTTGTCTCCATCCATCTTCCCATCAACTCTGACCAGCTTCCCTGTCCCTGCTGAAGAAAACCATCCCCACCACATGATGCTGCCACCACCATGTTTCACGGTGGGGATGGTGTGTTCAGGGTGATGTGCAGTGTTAGTTTTCCCCACACATAGCGTTTTACTTTTAGGCCATAAAGTTGAATTTTGGTCTCATGTGACCAGATCACCTTCTTCCACATGTTTGCTGTGTCCTCCACATGGCTCCTCACAAACTACAAACAGGACTTCTTATGACTTTCTTTCACCAATGTCTTTCTTCTTGTCACTCTTCCATAAAGGGCAGATTTGTGGAGAACACGACTAATAGTTGTCCTGTGGACAGATTCTCCCACCTGAGCTTTGGATCTCTGCAGCTCCTCCAGAGTTACCATGGACCTCTTGGCTCTTCTCTGATGAATGCTCTCCTTGCCCGGCACGGTCAGTTTAGGTGGACGGCCATGTCTTGGTAGGTTTGCAGATGTGCCATACTCTTTCCATTTTCCGATGATGGATTGAACAGAGCTCCGTGAGATGTTCAAAGCTTGGGAGATTTTTTTATAACCTAACCCTGCTTTATACTTCTCCACAACTTTATCCCTGACCTGTCTGGTGTGTTCCTTGGCCTTCACGATGCTGTTTGTTCACTAAGGTTCTCTAACAAGCCTCCGAGGGCTTCACAGAACAGCTGTATTTATACTGAGATTAAATGACACACAGGTGGACTCTATTTATTAATTAGGTGACTTCTGAAGGCAATTGGTTCCACTAGATTTTACTTAGGAGTATCAGAGTAAAGGGGGCTGAATACAAATGCCCCCCCCACACTTTTCACATATTTATTTGTATCATTAATCATTTTCCTTCCACTTCACAATTATGTGACACTTTGTGTTGGTTTATCACATAAAATCCCAATAAAATACATTTATGAATACTTTTTCAAGGCACTGTATATCTATATATATACATGTAATTTAGTCTACGTTACGCAACAGTCTGTGCTTTGTCAGGTGGTGGAGGAGGAATGTTGGATCAGTAGTCTGTATATGAGGTGAACACGCTGTTTTTCCCCTCATTTGCTATCCAAACAGGTTTTGTTTAGAGGGAATATTAAAGGAGGAATTATGGTCAAAAATAGAAGCAGTTCTTATAAGGAACTATGAAATGTTTGCCATGTTTTCGGTGGAATTGTAGGATAACTGTGCACTAGAAAGTGCGGACAGCCCCCTGGTCTAAAATCTACTGAGATTAAATAAAATAAAAGGATATGTGTGAGGGGTGTCCACTTGCTCAGGTTTGTTGAATGCTGCTGTGGTACTATTCAACTTTAGTATCCACCTTCCAGAGAGGAAGAAGAAGGGACTGCTACATGAAGAGGAATATGTGCTTCCATTGTGAAGCAGAATAAAGACATGCAACATGATAAAAAAAAATCAAGGGTCTGCAACATGAAGAAGAAGAAAGGCCTGCAACATGAAGAAGAAGAAAGGTCTGCAACATGAAGAAGAGGGACCTGCAACATGAAGAAGAAGAAAGGCCTGCAACATGAAGAAGAAGAGGAACCTGCAACATGAAGAAGAAGAAAGGCCTGCAACATGAAGAAGAAGAGGGACCTGCAACATGAAGAAGAAGAAAGGCCTGCAACATGAAGAAGAAGAGGGACCTGCAACATGAAGAAGAAGAAAGGCCTGCAACATGAAGAAGAAGAGGAACCTGCAACATGAAGAAGAAGAGGAACCTGCAACATAAAGAAGAAGAAAGGCC
This sequence comes from Lithobates septentrionalis, assembly GCA_037952835.1. NCBI lineage: Eukaryota > Metazoa > Chordata > Amphibia > Anura > Ranidae > Lithobates > Lithobates septentrionalis. The sequence continues at coordinate 96,089 of JBBDGP010005282.1, forward strand.
TGGAACATGAAGAAGAAGAGGGACCTGCAACATGAAGAAGAGCGACCTGCAACATAAAGAAGAAGAAAGGTCTGAAACATGAAGAAGAGGGACCTGCAACATGAAGAAGAAGAGCGACCTGCAACATGAAGAAGAGGAAAGGTCTGCAACATGAAGAAGAGGGACCTGCAACATGAAGAAGAAGAAAGGACTGCAACATAAAGAAGAAGAAAGGCCTGGAACATGAAGAAGAAGAGGGACCTGCAACATGAAGAAGAGGAACCTGCAACATGAAGAAGAAGAAAGGTCTGCAACATGAAGAAGAAGAGCGACCTGCAATATAAAGAAGAAGAAAGGCCTGGAACATGAAGAAGAAGAGGGACCTGCAACATGAAGAAGAGGAACCTGCAACATAAAGAAGAAGAAAGGTCTGGAACATGAAGAAGAAGAAAGGCCTGCAACATGAAGAAGAAGAAAGGCCTGGAACATGAAGAAGAAGAGGGACCTGCAACATGAAGAAGAGCGACCTGCAACATAAAGAAGAAGAAAGGTCTGCAACATGAAGAAGAGGGACCTGCAACATGAAGAAGAAGAAAGGCCTGCAACATGAAGAAGAAGAGCGACCTGCAACATAAAGAAGAAGAAAGGCCTGGAACATGAAGAAGAAGAGGGACCTGCAACATGAAGAAGAAGAAAGGTCTGCAACATGAAGAAGAAGAGCGACCTGCAACATAAAGAAGAAGAAAGGTCTGCGACATGAAGAAGAAGAAAGGTCTGCAACATGAAGAAGAAGAGCGACCTGCAACATAAAGAAGAAGAAAGGCCTGGAACATGAAGAAGAAGAGCGACCTGCTACATAAAGAAGAAAGGTCTGCGACATGAAGAAGAAGAGCGACCTGTAACATAAAGAAGAAGAAGGGCCTGCAACATGAAGAACAAGAGGGACCTGCAACATGAAGAAGGAGAGCGACCTGCAACATAAACAAGAAGAAAGGCCTGCAACATGAAGAAGAAGAAGAAAGGTTTGCAACATAAAGAAGGAGAAAGGCCTGGAACATGAAGAAGAAGAGGGACCTGCAACATGAAGAAGAGGGACCTGCAACATGAAGAAGAAGAAGAAGGGCCTGCAATGTGAAAAAAATATAATAAAGGCCTGCAACATGAAGAGGAGGAGGGACCTGCAACATGAAAATATAAGGGCCTGCAACATGAAGGAGAATAAGGGCCTTCAATATGAAGGAGAATAAGGACATCCACATTCAGTGTGATTAAGAGGGAATAGCATAAACTAGCAAACGGATGTATTTTTTTAGCAGTCTATAGAGCACTCACCCCCAAGTTCCTGCACCTTTCTTCCCCTCAGACAGGCAATCTCTCTCTCAGTAATACTATCTTTCTTTTCTTATAACCCATGCATCATTCATGCCAACTGCATCCCTGCACTGGATTGTACTTGCCTTTCTATAAAACTCATTTCTCCTTTGTACACTTCTGCATGCTGCTGGCTGGACAATGCAGGGAGGAGGTGGGTGGAGCTAATCGGTAGGCGCAGAGAAGGAGAAAGTTAAATCCCCCCGCTGTGAATGCTGTGGTCTCTGTCTCTCTCCTCCTCATGATATCACTGGTTGCTAAACGCCAGACGGGCAGCGGCTAGCAACTATTTGGGTACTGAGCCAGCGGCTCATGTAAAAGGGGGTCTCACCAGCCAGGGGTCCACCACAGGCTGTCAGTGAGTGACAGCAGTGATGTGAGGGATATTTTAGGGGGCTGTGAGGGATATTTTAGGGGGCATTAGATCGGTCCAGGGCCAGGGGGCAATTCCAGGACACTGTATGTGAAGGTGCCCAGCCCAGGACAGCAGCCTCCCGCTGCTAGACGCTTGACCATGCCCAAAATTTACCGTGACGGGCACGGTCAAGCGTCTAGCAGTCTGAAGTTTAAAAGTTGGGAGGTATGTAGAAGTCAAGTCAAGTCCAGTCTACCTTCATTTATCTGACCTTCAGGAGGCCAACTCCCAGGTATTGGCTTAGATGTGTGAGGACAATTTCAGCCTAATTATCACTCTGTTTAAGCTCCACAATGGAGCATGTTGTAGACCCTTGGCCTTCTTCATATTGCAGGCCCTTTTTTTTTTCTTGTTGCAGGCCCTTGTTCTTCATCTTGCAGGCCCTTCTTCTTCTTCATGCTGCAGGCCCTTATTCTACTTCACAATGCAGGTCCTTAGTCTACTCCTTGTTACAGGCCCTTTATTATCCTTTATGTTACAGGCCCTTTATTATGCTTTATGTTACAGGCCCTTTATTATGCTTTATGTTACAGGCCCTTTATTATGCTTTATGTTACAGGCCCTTTATTATGCTTTATGTTACAGGCCCTTGTTCTTTTTCACCAATTAGTCCAAAGCAGTGCCATACAGACACGCAGAGGAGTAATGGTGGTGAAGCCAAAGATTGTCTAAGAAACTTTTCTAGCAAAGGACATGAATGAGAGACTGCAGACAATTTTATGAAATGAAACAAAGGTGGGGCAGGTGAAGGTTACTCAAGGTCAGTAATAGGTCATTAGAAGCATATCCAACAACCCAACTGTACACACCACCACCAGAGGCAACCAGACTTAGGAGCTTTATGTCTTCCAACAAACAGTCCACTCAACGGCATAGTGCGCCAATGCACATGGTATGTTTTACCATATGATAATAATAATAATGGGCATACTCGGTACACATAGAGAAAGAAAGGCTGCTAATGGGTGGCTGAGGAATCTCCAGGCTATGCAGGGCCATCTTTAATATTGATTGGACCCTGGGTAAAAATTTTCTTG